>JZKD02S1802214.1:309510-332272 GCA_000966675.3 Picea glauca
ACAGGAATGCCAAAATTCCTAGACATCCAAAAACCTAACCCTAGGAGATGAAGCGCCAAAAGTCATGTGGGCCCCGTTTGGGTAAGTGAGTACATCAACTTCCCGGAGTCGTAACATTTGCATACGATCTTCGTTTTAGGCATGTGATAGCTCGTTGGAAAGGTATTGTTGAGGAGATTAATTTTGGGGGCTCAATCATGCCTTCAGCTATCATTAAGAACATTTATCTCAAAAAACCTTCATTTAGACCCTCAAAATGGCCCTGGAAGTTAAAACCTGCTAAAAATAGTAAATTGCCAAAATGGCCAGAAAATTGTTTTGAGCCATTTGGAAAAGGTGGGTGGCCACCAATATCCACCTGGATCAAAATCCATCAAAAATTGGCAAGGGCCAACAGAGATACAAATTAATATACCAAAAAAACGTTATTAATCTCAATCTAATTGATAGAAAATACCAAATTTTCTTTAAAAGTAAGACAAGTGGAGATGTCCCTATCAAGAATATTTTGAGCAATGAAGTGTTGGAAATCAATCTGATCAGATGTCAATCAATAAGGAAATCAGAATTACCTCAAGGGTAAACTCAATGTGTGTTAAAACCTATTTATACTACAAAACCTTTTCCACTGAACTACTACAAGTGGAAATACATGATGTTTCCCAAAAACTTCTCCCATAAGCCTCAGGGGAAAACATTTGCACATTGGCCCAAATATCATGTCAATACATGATTTCTTCCCTTTCAAAAGTATACCTACATGCTTATCCCGGTGAAACTTCTACTATGAGCTAATCCCTGCTAGACTCCTCCTGCGACGCTTGTCTCCACAATGCATGTTGTACCTTTTCTCACTTGTGAGTAATTGAATTCATATGCATTAATGGTTGACAGTTTTTTGGCCAAATATAGAGAAAATATTTTATTGATTGAAATGTGAGCAATTATGATTCATAAGTTATGGTTTACATACACATTACCAAAATGTTTTTTTCTTATTATGACTGATTGCATTTGCAAATTCTATAGTGGATTGAATTGCAAGACTTGCGGGATGTGGGATGCGGTAAAAACTGTGAAGAATGGTGTTGACATGTCCAAATGGTCTGTCAAGAAGGTAAGGGAAAATATCTGATGGTGTGTCCTGTTGAGGGATCCGAGATCCCTTTAACTCAACAACAGGAACCAAACCTGCCTTAGAATCCCAATTAGACTCTGCAACGTTTGATGGTGGAATGGTTCCCTAGATATTTCGATCTAGCTAATTTATTGATGGAGTTTACTTGGTGATTGACATGATATCTTCCAATGAAAGTTCCTCCTTTAGTTTTAAACATTCTCCTTTTGTATTTTATTTTATTATATGAGTATGATAAAATGAGTTGTCCTGGTATAAACCAAATGATAGAAGGGATTCTTAACTATTGAAGAAGGATGAGCTTGGGATAACCCTCACTCTCAAGCATGCAGACAAAGATATTCACACCTATTACAAGCCTAGTACTAATACATTAACATGTTGGTATTTCATCATTGACTGAGATACAATTATCACAAGAAAAATACGCATGTAATAAGATGATTAAAATAAAAATAGTTTCCATATCTCTAACACCAATTACACATTAACACAACAATTTTTCTTTCCATAGTTAAGAACAAAAGAATTGCAAAAATATTGAAACAGATAACTTATCAATAGATTCAAAAACTCTTACTCGTTATAGCATCAATTACTGAAATAAAAGTTGGAAGTAATTCCTCCTCAATCCAATCACATAACGCCTTTGATGAAAAATAGAATTTTGGTCCTAAACAAGACTTCTTAATTAAGGCTGTTCAAAAATAGTTCTTTACAATCCTCACAAAGAAGGTATCTTCCAAAAAAAATCGATCCTTTCTAAAAGTTCAATCCTTTTATTTATAAAGAATCAATAACTAAAAATAACTTCTACAAGTTTAAGTTAAGTAAAACAAAATAGTTCCAGGTGGTGCTTGATCTCTTTGTTCTTTGGAAATCATCTTGTATTCTGACCACTTGATGAAGATATCCTCGAAAATGTTAGTATATGAGAACCTGTGTTGATCCATCGGGGCCGAAATGATTTATTTCTCTTCTACTTCCTGTTCTTTGTATTTGATCATTTTGGCATCAATCGCTGAAGAATTGCACGAGCCTTGATCGAATGTTCCATAAACTATTTTATTTGACTTGCTGCCATGATTTCCACATGTGTGATATCAAATACCCATGCTAAGTATTGGTTTGCATGTTTCTTGACTATGTCATGCAGGTCGACAAAGTTTCCATGTGAGTCATTTCTGGGAGGCCAATTCCTTTCATCTCCTGATTGATTTTTTCCCAGCCCTTTTCACACTCAGACCACTTATTCTGTATCTCCCGATGAGGTTCATGGGACATACTTACCCAGTATTCGATTTATTTCCTTCAATTCGAGAGATGTTTCTATCCCTTATCACTTGAATACCATGCTCCTCTGCGTCTCGACCCTTCTGCACTGCGTTGATGTAGTCAATTCTTTCTATTGCTTGGTATGATTTTTCATACCATCTCTCCACGTCCTTGCAGGTTTCTAATGCCATAAGTGTATCAACTTGGAAATCAAATATACATATAGTGAAAATATATCTTTCACTTGTGAACTTTTCATAAGCATATTGGAACTCACTCTTCAGAAACACCATGGCCTGCGTCAAGTCTTGATAGTATTTCTCCAAATGGCATAGATGATATAGATCCTTTAGTGCAACGACCAATTCCTTTTCATATCGCCTTGATTGATCCAACATGGCATCAGTGATAGCCATCCCTGCACCGATGTGCTCAAATATCTTTCCATGTTTTGTACTAAGAAACTTCTCCTCTATGGTGATGAGAATTGAGCTATGCAACATGAGTCTTCTCTTCTTGGTGGTCCTTTTCATGATAGATTTCCTCTTCCTGTCATAATAGATCTCTTGTATATCGGTGACCTCATCAATAGGCTCAAGGATTTGTTTCTCTCCCCATGTTAGAGTGTTTCCCAAGCTCCCTGTTGTGTGTATTTGTTCTAGGATTGGTTCATGTACTTATTTCATATGCTCCAATGGATCTACCTCCATTTGCTGTTCATCGGCTGGCAAGTTATCGGCCAAAATTGAAGAGTCAGTGATATGTATAGTACTTTCTTAGTGATTGATTTTTGAAGTGTTGATATCTTTCTGTTGCACTTACTATTTCTGTCCACCTGATCCTAGCTCCTCTCTGAAGCTATCTTTCTGGGTCCTTGACAGGTTGAGAAACTTAGTGTCTAAGACACTTGCGGCCTCATGGTCTCCCTATGGAGGGTTTTGAACTGATGCATCAGGACTTGGAGCACATGTTTTCTCAAGTTCCTTCTCCTTTGTAATCGGTATCGGAGTTACTAGTGAGACCTTTGAAATCTCTTCATCTTCATAGATCGTCATTAGATAAAACAGGGCATTTGGCGCACCTGTTTCACCTAGTGTTCTTGGAATTTCAAACTGGGTTGGAATGGTCACTGATGATCTAATATGTGGTGATGGAACTCTGGAGTTTTACAAACTAGTGATTTCCTCTATTTGTATTGACTCTAATGCATTTGGATTGTCTCTTACTGTAATTGGTTCATATGAGGGGATCCTCATCATTTCTATGATTTGAGGATTGTTCTCTAGCTGATCGATGACTCTCTGGGATCCTTCTAGTAACAACAACCCTCTCCTTTGTGCCTCTATGGTTTATGATGCTCTGATTTCTTCTCTAAACCTGAGAGCTTCTTGATCCGACTACTCTATTGTTTCGACCTACTCATCCATGCTCATAGTTTTGAACCTGGTTATGTTATAGTTAGCTTTCCTTTGTAATACCTCCTCCCAATCCCAAGGACATTCTGTAAAAATATCATCTTCAAACTTGTCAAGCGCATATGGACAATAGGAAGAGACTTGTGAAGCATGTTGGAGGAAAAGGCCTTTAGGGTCATGCTTACAAAATTGGCCTGTCAGGAACCTGTACTCCAACTAACTCAAACCATTTTGTTTAGATTGAGACGCGTCCTTCACTATATAAAACCCCACATGGAAATCGTAGGGTATAAATACTTGTTTCTTGTCCTTGACCATAGTAGCGTTATATCCCTACAGGATAGTCTGATAACAAATTTCTTCTACGATGATTCGGTCTAGGACATGATAAGGGAGAAAATGTGGGGCTCTGGTGGCCTCGAACACCCTGATATAGGTTGTGTTTTCATATAGATACCAATGGCCTACCTTTAAGATCATTTTCTTGGCTGCTACAAACAACCTTGGGCATTCATTTTTAAATTCAATGAAATAAATCCTGACGATGAATTCATCGCAAATAAGGGCATAAGATTTTTTGTACCTATTCTCCCATAAGATGTTGAAGTATACATGAACAGGCAGTTCTGCAACGTGCCAACTCAAATTCATACCGATGAAGACATTCCTCACATAGATTACATCTAGCAGATACGAGGGCATGTGAAACGTGGGTGCTTCTCCTTCTTTCAGTGTCTGGGCCTACAATACATTGGTACTCAATTTCTTGGAGATGATTTCTCCTCAATTGAAACTACTCACTGAAATATCCATCGTGTACACTAGGGGCATCCATGCCTCCGAGAACTTGGTGCAGTCCTTTTTCCCATATAATCAAAAGATGAGGGCCTTCAAGTACATATATGGCTTTCTCAGGTTCACTGTCCTATACCAACCATTGCTCCATTTTTTAAATTTCTTGTCATCATCCCACCATGAAACCATTAATTAGCTGGTGTCATGAAATTCATAGAACTTCACCAAACAATTTGTGTTCAGCCAATACTCTGTGTCCCTGAGCTTGTGGTGCTTCTGGACTTCTTTCGGGAGAAAAAATCCGACACACCTTCCATTCTCATCATTGATTAGGAATTTCTACACATCTGTGTGATCAATTAACCAACTCAATGCCTCAATGCATGGGAAAACTGGATTTTGGAAAGCTACCATGTGCAATCACGATCGTCGAATGTTTGGGAAAACTTGGTCATGGAGCACCCTTACATCCAACTTTTTGTGTGGGATACAATTTGGGTAATCCTCCAAGTTGATTATGTTGAATAGATCTCCCCACTGTGGGATCATTATTTTAGATCCAGTGGTCACTTATGTATTTCCAAAAGTCAAGGGTTGAATGAATGTCTTCTTGGTCGATGTTTTAATGATTGGTTCCGCCTTGGGTGCATATTCTAACTGCCTTGTAGTGTTGGGAGACAAACCTTCACCAATTTATACCTCCTTTAACTTCGGTTCCCTTGGAGAGCGTCTGGTCATTGGCTTTCTTGGAGGCATTTGTTTCTCTTCTTCTATCTTAACCTGGTTTTGATAGTCCAAAAATCAAACAAAACTCTTGAGACACTCTCTTTTCTTCTTCGATTTCTCTGGAAATGGAAACTTGTGTGCGGAACGAAGGTGTTCGAAGTTGTCTTAGTGATTTAAACATGGATTATAATTACCTTTTTGCATTAGTTATTCAATTCGGGATATGAGTGTAGTTCTACAAAATCTTCCGCCAGATCTTCATTATGTTTAAAATTAAATTCGATCATAGGTTGGTGGCGCGGGTGCGGGCTATAATGTGGTCCATCAATGACTTCAAATTACCGTTATTCAATCGGCACACAGGGTAGAAACATATGTGGAGAAAAACATTAACTGGCCTATTAAATGGAAGAATCCAATCATATCTCATGCTGAAAACATCCCATCGTTTCTCTAATGTAATTGGTGGATCGGGAGTCGAGGCTTCTCTTTAAACATTGTTTGTTGATATCTTCTGGAAAAAAATCTGACGCCGATCCATTTTTCCATATAGAGATGACATGGGAAAGATGACTCAGAAGTGTGACTAGGACACGGGGAAACCTAAGGTTACTCGGGATAAAACTAGGCCATACGAAATGCCTATGTGGAAAAGACACATGGCACTTGAAACTGGCGTCTTCGTTTAATCGTGTTATTCGAAATTAGGGAAATTTACTTAGCTAATTGTTTTAACAACAAATCCTACATTGTCGATGCTGAAAAAGTATCAAGGATTGGAAATCAGAGATAAGCTTAACCAAGTGCTCCTGGATTAACCCCCTTGAAAATTGTCGATGGCGAAAGTGCATTGGGGGTCGGCAATCGACGATGTGTCCATGCGGAAATTTTCAATGATTTAACCTTTTGAGATTTCATTGACCCCGAAAAAACACATCCATCCTCGGCTATCGGTGGTTTATCATGGCTCATGTCAATGTTTATCCCTCTTGTATTTCACCGACGCCGATGGGAAATCGGTTAACTCCTGAATCTTCTTGGCGAACCACTAGCGCAAATTTACTCTCCCTTTTACTAATGTCGATGATACATCAGCGATCGATGATTATTGTTACTGTGTGGTCATTTTACCTGCTTGGATTTTGTCGACGCTCAACACAGACGCACTAGTCACAATTTAGCTACATATTATTAGTTAGAATGTCAAGTTCTTTCAGACACAGGTTTTCACATTGACAGGTTCAAACAAATCCACTTTGATCGATGAACAAACATGAAAATAAAATTAGCAATCCTTCCACACTGGACTCAATTCATACAAAAAAACAAAAGAAAACAAGCGGTACCCAAAAGTGAAAGAATTTCATAAGAGATTTTAGGTTGTGTTGAGTGCTCAACAAATTGCAATTCTTTGGGCGAAAGCATAATCTCTATTCCTTCCCTCGGGCTTAGTTGATGTAGAAGTTGGTTGAGAAACTAACTGGCTTTGCTTTAATTAGAGTATTTCCCATCCATGCATGTACAATTCCCTCGGTTCGTGAATCTGGTTCCACCTATGGATTTTAACCCTTATTCCACCTTCGTTCCTCTTGACCATGACCAACGTCCCCTTTTGACAAGATTCGGGTAAGGAATTCACTGGCTCGAGGCCATTTTAGTTATCATTTTTGCACTTGCTACGATGTTTCTCCACGGCCAGCGAGCATCCATATCCTCGGTGGAGTCACCTCAACATCACAGACCTTGCTCTGTTATGAGCAGGCATCCATAGCCCTAATGGAGTTATCTACATACCCTCTCCTACTTCGCACTCATTTAATATAATTGATTTATTTATGGTGGAGATTCCCTGAGCGATTGGCAGAGGAGGATGTTTGTTATCTGCAAGATGAAATGCTTAATGTGAAATTCCTCCTAGCTTTGTCTAGAGGTACATGTGGTCCTTTACAACTTGCCATATTTCCCTTTAGGTTTTACCAGACTACCAAGTGGAAACTTCATGACTCACTAAGGTTGTTTGTTTGCAAAGACAAGATATAGAACTCTTTGAAGAAAAAAAATGTAATTTCCCAACGTTTCTTATGTTACACATAAGCGTGAGTTAGGAGAAGATTTTTCTACACCATATTGATTTGGGTCAACCAATGCCTTGCAGAACACAACTTTATTACAAGAAAATACCAAACAAAAGAAACAACAAGAATAAAAGGACTCTGCAATCAGACTACCTTACACCTACACATTTATCATAATCAGAAAATAACATGAAAAGACATACACATATGTTTTTAATTTTTTTTTAACAGAAATGTTTTTTTAGGGCTTGTCCATTCACCGAGAGGGTGTCAAGTTCCCCCCTCAGATTTTGTAACTGATACGTGATTTCCCCAATTTTCTCGAATACCTGAAAAGGTCTGAGCCATAGATTCTAAAACTTTGAATGTTTTCCCTTAGGTTCATTTTCTCTATCCCATTTCAGGACTAAGTCTCCTACCTCAAAATTATTCTCCTTGGCCTTATGCTTGTCAAGCCATATTTTAACTATTTGTTCATTAGTGACGAACTTTCATTTTTCTTTCTCCCTCTCCTCTTCTAGCATGAGGAGGGTATAAATTCTTTGTTGAATAACTGATGAGGGTTGTCCTCTTGAACCCTGAGCAAGTTGAAGGGATGGAAGATATAACCCATTTGGGAGAATGACTTATTGTCCATATACCAGAAATTATGGGGAGTTCCCTATAGCTTCCTTGGGTGTTACTCTTTCTGCCCATAAGGCATTATGAAGAGAGCTATGCCAATTCATCTGATTGTCTGCAAATATTTTCTTCAAGATCCTCACTAGTTTCTTATTGGTTTATTTTTCCACCCCATTTCCTTGTAGATAGTAGTTTGCAAAGTATCTGATTATGATTCCTTTGTCTAGAGAAAACTGTGTTAACAGAGTGGAAGACAAATAATTCACATTATCAAACACAAGAATGTAGGGCATCCCAAACCTTGCGATCATATGTTGTTCTATGAATTGGATTACAACCTTTTCATTCACATGAGTCAAAGGAATGACCACTTCCCATTTTGTAAAATAGTCTGTGGAAGTCAGTATGTATATATGTTGTTTTGAAGAATTCGGGGTAATATCCCCTATGATGTCTAACTCCCATTGCTCAAATGGTCTAGATATGGTCACTGGTTGGAGTGGGATAGCTACTCTCTTCTCTCTCCCCACACTCATTTGACAAGTTTTTCATTTTCTAGCATATGTATGAGCGTCCCTAAATAGAGTAGGCCAGTAATAGCGAAATATTAATATTTTGTGAGCAGTGGTATTTCCTACAAAGCGTCCACCTTCAGGACCATCATGGAGCTCCCTCATAATCTTTTCTACATATTCACGTTTGAGACATCTCAAGAGTATTGTTGGCAGCCAATTATTCATGTCTATTTTATCATTGTAAAATATCATCTTAATGGGATAAAATTTTATGTAGTTGGCTCCTTTGTTTGCAAATATTTCTATCATCTTTTGTTTTGAAAAGATTCATTTGATTAGCTATGTGTATGAGTTCATTTATTCATTTCTCTTGTTCAATTTCATGACTATAAGAATGAAATTAGAACAAACTCTAGTTTGGGCACATCATACAGTTTATAGAGTTTCCTTTTATAAAATTGGATGAACACCTAAGGGAATCTAATAATTTCAAGAACCTTAAAATATTGTGAACCTATCGTATTATGGGTTACTTCCTTACCATTAGTGCATGAGTTTTCCACCTTGGGGTATTTACTTAGGAATTTTACTCTTTGGATGTTTTGGGTATCATGTTAACACATTTTAGATCGTGCATCAAACAAAACTTTGGTTTAATTTGAAATATGAATGATATCCCTTGTAGTCATATCACAGTATCATCGTTCTGGTACAAGGCTGACATTAATGCCTTCAAACAATTACTCCTTCATCCTACTAGCACAATATTGCATTCATTGCTTCAGGTGGTAAGTTTTCGTTTTGAGTTTAGTAGTCATTTGATAAGATGGTTTTCATTTTTTCGCGTCCTCTAGTTTAGCATCCACTCAACAATCCAAGTGGTCGCTATGGTGGCTCTCTCCTGAAGCCTTAGGTATTGGGTCTCCTATGAATATGAAGAGCTTACCCTCTATTTCATGTGGTTTCGAACACAATCCACCCTTCGCTACTCCTGATGGCTTTGTGTGACCAAATCAATGGTGCCTGTAGTGAGGATTGAGCCGAATTGCTCACAGTTTCTCCTCTCACATGACGACGTTGTGGAGGATATCATGTCTTATGGTTGGGATGGGTTCATAAAATGATTCAAGGGTTTCAACCTCAAATTTTCTCAAGCCTTTTCCCAAAATTTCGATGGTGCTAAGGAAAAGATTGGATATTTATAGTTGGAAGTGACAGAGGGTTCAATCGTAGAGGCCACTGTATTTCCCCAAGAAGGAGCTCATTGGTTTGAAAACCTCAAGCTCAAAGGCATCCCTTGGCACCTTCTGATGGCTTCCAAGAAATCATGTTACAGTGTAAAAGGTACACCAATTATTTTATTTAAGCCACGATGGCATGGTTTACTGTTAATACTTAAGCATTTTGTCACATGTGAGGGTAGATACAGACTATTTTTCTTGTATCATGTCCGTTTATTGATGGTATTTTTAGGTTTTGGTTTAAATATGCCATTCTATCTACTTAGGAGCCTGTAAAAAATGGCCAAATTCTACCAAAGCAAAAACCTAAATGCATAGTCTAGTTTTTTCCATCACGACATGATTCGAATTCTAGTAATTTCGCAATTGTCTAAAGTTGGGGATAGTTGGCAAGATTTCACGAGTAGAAATGAATTCGCCCTACCTTTAAACATGACAAACTCACCTTTTCATTTTAATGAACCCTCCATTCCTTATCGATTAAACCCCTCTCTGGAAAACCTACATGTCGGTCTGCAAGAAAGCCCTATGTCTATAACTAAAACCCCTTGTTGTTTTCCATAAGTTTACCAAAGGCAAAAAACCGAGACGTGGTTTTATCCCCAGGAAATATTTAGAAGATGTTTTATATGATCTGAAGGATAAATTCATTGTTGTTTCTGATCCAGATCCATTTCTAGTTGATTTAAATGAACTTGAAATCAAGAAACAGGGTAGGCGAACGATACATAGAATTCATAACATCTAATTTAAAAATATAAGACACGGTCGACTCATATCTAGAAAACTAAGAAATAGGCATCGCGATCATAAAGAACCTATCCCTATTATTGAGACTGATGAACGGATTCTCGAGGATGATATAGATGTCGATACACCACAGTTCAATTTTGTATCGAATCTTCCTCCTTTATTAAAGAAAAACGAAGGTTTTTAGGCATTCAACATGATCCAAAACGAATCATGGAACAAGATAATTTACCCACTACCGAGCAGACTTGGCCTTTGCCAAGCATGGAACTAATGCATTCCAAGAATTGTTTCGACTGGATCGAAAGGCATTATCGTGATGTTCCTTATC
Source organism: Picea glauca (assembly GCA_000966675.3). NCBI lineage: Eukaryota > Viridiplantae > Streptophyta > Pinopsida > Pinales > Pinaceae > Picea > Picea glauca. Next base: position 320,393 of record JZKD02S1802214.1, read on the forward strand.
TACAAGAACAGTTGAACTAAGTGGTCACTCGGAACTCAACGCTTGAGAGGGAGAAGGATGAGCTCAGATCTTTCATTTGATCGAATGCACACAGAGCCAACAAGCGCATTAAGAAATATGGGAATGTGGTTATTAAAAATTCAACCAATTTCAATACTATTATAAACTATGACCTATCTGATGCCTCTCTTTCGAGGTACTGAATTGGTAAATAGTTTGTTTGTAGTTCACGATTTGATTCTGTTTGGATAATAAGTAGATTCATTTTGATTTTGTTTTTATTTTAGGCTAGCTACATAATCAAAAGATTATGTAGCCAGTATTTTGAATTATTTGTTTTGATTATTATCTGATTTTGATTTGGTTTTTAGTGTTTCAGGTGAACAACAGATGGATGTTCTATGATTAAGCAAATGAGTCATGGTTTGGGCATTTAGTGGACTAGTAATTTTCTGTTTTGAAAAAAAATGTTTATTATTGTCAATATTTTTTATTAAAAGACTTCAACATAATTATCTTTTTGTTATTTAATTTTAGTAAAAAATTATTTTTAAAAAGATCTGACTCTATCTTGCATGATAGGAGAAACATATCATAAACTTGTTTAAATACCAATGGTTGCCCAGTGATAGGGACGATTCCTCTTGGACCATGTGATGGACATATTTTTGAAACTATATGGGAAAGCAGTTTACTCTTTGGCCTTCGTCCTGTGTAGACTGTTCAGTGTTTTCCATTGTCTTCTCATGTAATTTATAGGTGCTAAATGTTATATGTATAGAGCTAGCTTTGGTCTATTCTACACATAATATTTTATGTCATGCTTTTCTTTATGTTGTTCACTGTCTTTTGGTTCAATTCATATTTGTGACTGATCATCTATTCAAGTATTTTTAGTTTACATATGATGTTAGATAGTTGGTAACACCATTTCTGAGGATTGGAATTTCTTTCATTTTCAGTTATCGGATATTCTAAATTCACATGATATATAATCATTTGTATTTTTGTCATCATAAATTCGTCCCGGAATGTAAAATAATTCTTTGAGTTCCTTCAGGAAGTATTGTGATTGATTTTTTCATAGTTTTACACTTGACACATGTTAAGAGGAGCTCATACAAATACAGAGAGAAGAATCTAGTTTAGTACTACTAATCAACAAGAGGTTAGTTAGTTTATTTTTTATTTAATTTGTTGATTAATGAATGAATAGTGATTGCAATCATTTAAACGTTAATTTGCTTTGTATATTTTTAATACATCATTTACAATCTTGTCCATTCATTGTTTATTACTTTGGTAATTAGAGTACTAGAATAATTTTGTTTATTTTTAATCTTGTTTAGGTCCATTATCTTAAAACAATTATTTGCACAAGGCTTTGCTTAAACCTTGTAAATTGTATATAGCTATTGTACATAAACACTGTTAGTTGAGCATTTGTAATTAAAGTGTTGATTGTTAGAATTGTATATTTAGTTAGTTCACATCCTTTAGTTGTTTTTAGGATCCTAGCTCACTAACAGAGCCATAAAACCCGTCAGGGTAGATTATACCAAACAGATTGGGTTAAATAGACAACCACAGTCTGGATCTTCCCTTCCAATTGATGGTGTGTCATAGATGTCCGTCAACAAATAGCGCTAGAAGGAGGGCATGAAAGGCATTGATGTCACGAGGAGGTTGTTGGCCCATGAAATTGCTCGTTTTCTACCACCTTTTTCTATCCTTATTTACCTCCATTTCTATATTCCTTGAGCTATTGTGTGTAACCACAAGGGTAAGAATGCACCTCTATTATGGCATTGTGTGTATTACTTCAAAAACGTTACATATTGGTTGGGGGTTTACCAAAGCAAATCACTAGTCTCTGAAATCTCACAGGAATAGAGCAAAAATAGTCTGGAAAGATGATGTGATCAAGGATGCAACGTAGTCCATGGGTTGTAGGTGCAAGAGAGTACCTGTTCCATGGCCCAACATTAGGTTTTATTAATCGATTCAGCCTTTGTGTATTTTTAGGAAGATTTGTTACCCTAATATTGGGATGCTTTGTGCTCCACGAATTGTAAAAAAGGCTGAACAGAGATAGAGAAGGATTAGGCAGTCATTCAACTAGCTAAGAGTTATCTTGTATCAAGACTGCAACTTATGTAATCCCATTTTATTTAATGGAAATCGAGTTTCTTGTGAGTTTCTAAGTTTTCGTGATAGTTAGTTCACCACAGCCCTGATCGGGGAGTTGGGCCCGCTCTTCTGGTCAGGTGTTCTTGACCTATGATATAGCTTTGTTGTGGCTTTGTTTGGAATCTGATTAGATCTGTGTGTTCTACTTCATTTACAGTTTTCCTGCTTTATTTGAATGTTACATTTATTCATGTTTCAGTACCAGTAATCTAAGTTTTGTTCTTTATTTTCACTGCAATGATTGTTTAATTGCATGATTGTTTTCTGCACATACATTGTACGATAGCCTGCAAAACATTTAGGCCCCTTGGTTGACAAATTAAATGTATTAGGTGGTAAATCTAGACGATATACTAGACACCAACATTTTGGCGCCATTGGCAGGGAGGTTGCCAAAGGCAAAAAATTCGATCCATATTAATCATAGGATCAATCCCTCATCCTGGGGAGGAACGTCTTACTTTTCCTACTCCAGGTCTTGGGAATTTAAGTTGTTTTTTCTTTTCTATTCTTAGGGTTTATTTTTGTCTTCCTACTTTCTTCTTTTTGTTTTAGTGGCCACTCTCCCGTCTTGAGGAGGGAAATGTATACCCTGCCTCAGGTCCTGAGAAATTAAATAGAACCCTATGATAATTGAATTCTTTCCTTTCCACCATTCATATGAGAGATTGGGGTAGATGAAGGAACCATGGGGGACGAACACCTCCAAGAGGAAGGGGAAAATATCAAGGTAGAGAAACTTTCATCCAGGAAATAATTGGAAAAGGTGAATCAGACTAGCCACCTCGAACTGGATCAAGTACACCATCTCAAATCACTGGTAGGGGAGGATTGCAACTTAGATCCAGGGGGAAATCAGTAAATCAATCTAAACCCTCCTCAACAACAGAGTCAGGATTTGAGGAAGAAAAGGTGGCAAGTAAGAGAGAAGGGGAGGAATACACCCTAGGGTTAGAAGAAGAATTTGTTTCACCCCGTGGAGACCTAGGAAGTGCTGCAAAACCAAGGGGGATCTTTTGGGAATCTAATTCACCCCTGGGTCAGGGAAACTCTATTCAAACAAAAGAAGACTTTGGGGAATCCTCCCACCAGGGAAACCTTGAGAAACACTTTCACAACGAGAGACAAGGGAGTACAGATAAACAGACTCAAACGATTAGTGGGAATTCTACAAAAACTAAAAGTACGTACAAAAGTATGGCTAAATCATCACTTGAATTTCCAATTTGGGATATCACAGGGGAGGCCCCCATGAAATCTATCCCCTTCTCTGCACTACCTAATTTTCATGGATGATCTACTGAAGACCCATACACATTTCTATTCGAATTTGACATTGTATGTCGTGGGTATGATTATATCTCTGATGCTCAGAAGCTAAAAATATTTCCTTCTACTTTAAAAGGGACAACCTTGAGATGGTTCATGGCTTAGGTGGAAAAACTACCACTACCTGGAAAGAAATGAAAACCACCTTCCTTGAAAAATACCAAGATTATTGAAAATCTCGATATGTAAAGGAGGAGATCTTTAAAATAGTGCAGAAGGAGGATGAGAACATGGAGTATTTTTTGGAACACTTTAATTACAGTCTACAGAGATCGGGGCATAGTGATCTAGAAAAGGATATCTTGAAAATAATCTTTCTTCGAACATTAAGGGAAGATTCCTTGGAACTATTGAATATGGTAGGAAAAGGGGACATATCAAATTTAGAATTTGACGCAATCTATGAATTATGCATCCAATGTTCATGAGGAGCAACTAGATAGAGGCAGGGGACTTGAATTACCAAACCATCTGGCAGTGGGGTCACAAAGATAGAACTTGAGAACCTATTGGAGGATTTGAGGAGTGATATTTTGAACACCCTAACCTCACAAATGGACCTTCTACAAGCAAAACAGAAGAATATTGAGTCAGAAAAATCCATGGCAATCTTTTGTCTTAGGTGCAGAAAGAAACATTCACAGCATGAATGTCCACTAAACATTATTTACGCTATATGTGAGAAGAATCATGAGACTAGTGAATGTCCTTCTTTACCAGGATTAAAGGCGATCTTTCATGGAGAAGACAAAGAAAATGATCAACTCTACATTATGGGACCAAAGAAGCCATGGAAACCATGACCATAGAACACAAATCAAGGTATGCCTCAAGACTTCCTTAGTATTTCAATACTTCAAATTTTGGATCTCAAACCATGCCTTTTTCACCATCATGGCCACAAAATTATCAATACCAATATCCCACTTCTTGGCAACCTTACCCCCACCGAATAATTCAAATGCCCCATGGTCCTAGAACTGGCGTGGCCCTAATCAAATAAACCAGAATCAACTTCCTCAAACTATGCCACCACAACAGTTCCAATAGCAACAACAATTATAACTGCCCCCTAGTGTTTATTCTAATAACCATCCTCTTTGGCCACAAATGCATGTCCAATCCAACCCCAATCAAAATAATAAAGGAGCTTAGCAGGTTGAGACACTCAACCTTCCTGCTTATTGCATTTCTACCTCGGGATGTAATGAACTAAATCACAATAATCCCCCCTACCCATAAAGACTATCTCTAGCAAAACAACATCCTCATCCTGAATTTGACTTCTTGGGGGAACTACATAATTTATTCGTTATAATTCCCTTACTCCAAGCAATGAGAGATGTGTTGATTTATGAAAAAATGATCAGGGAACATTGTTCTAAGAAACCTGGAAGGAAGCCTAAGGATCCACTTACTATCCATGTCATGGGAAAATTGTCAGACATTATGTTATTAAAGTCTATACCTGTTAAGTATGGAGACCCAGGGAACCCTATTCTAATTGTACAGATAAATGGCTTTAATATTACAAATGTATTAGTAGATATGGGAGCTTCAATCAATGTTATAACTTCCACAACTACAACCATCCTTGGTTTTCACAATTTCAAACCCACACCTACCATTCTGGAATTGGCAGACCGGTCTATTGTTAAACCAATAGGCAAATTGGAAGACATAACCATTTCGGTAGATTCATGGAAGTACCCTATTGATCTCCTAGTTTTATAAACACAATCCCCATTTGGAGGGAATCCTTTGATCCTTGGGAGACCTTGGCTTGCAACAACAGACACCTATATTGGTTGTCGATCAGGAAATATGGTGATATCTAATGGAGGGGATACTAAGAACCTTATTTTGTACCCTCCTGCAGAACCAAGTTCAACAAAAGGACCTGTACTCACCCTATTACGGAAAGCCTAACCTATAAAAGGGTTGGAGATTGATGAAGAGATAAGACCAATCCTTACCATTAGTGAGACCCTTTATTTTAAGAATGAGATGGAGGATGATACCATCAACACCTTCATCAATGACTCTGAATCCGTTCCCAATCTTACCCGGTCATTTCTCGAATCAGTTATGAATTGTAATGAACAAGACACTTCTGAATCTAAAAATGAGATCAAAACTATCCTAGTCACACCAAACAGTAGTGTCCCTTTTGAAATTGAACCAGGAAAGACGTTGAATGTCAATATTGATCTCTCACCCACACAGTCTGAGCAATTACTTAAAATTCTTTGGGACCAAAAAGAGGCCTTCGCCTGGGAGTATACAGATATGAAAGGAATCCCTGTTGATTTATGTACCCATCACATATATATTCAAGAGGTATGCCGGCCCACAGGAAAACCACAGAGGAGAATGAATCCTGCTTTGAAACAGATTTTCAAAGATGAGCTGCAGAAATTATTAGATGTGGGATTCATCTACCCAATATAGGATAGTCAATGGGTATCCCCACTAGTCATTGTTCCTAAGAAGAATGGCAATTGGAGGATTTGTGTCGATTATCAGGAATTGAATAAAGAAACTCAAAAAGACCCGGGGTGATTTTAAGGATGGAAATTTATTTTTAAATGTTGAAATTTATGTGGAAATTTATTTACTAATCCTTCATATGCCAACTATAAATGTTTGGCGCTATTATTGTAAAAATATTCAAATTTCTAAGGATTTTATATAGTTTGTATAAAATTTTGGCAATTTTAAAGGTAAAATAGTTTTATCATATAGAATTTGGGCAAATCATTTTTAGAATAGCGAATATTTTTTTGGGAAAAACCATGGAAAATTAGCCCATGAGCAAAATTTAGCCCCTAAAATAATCCTTGAGACCATTTTACTCTTCCCTTTATTGACCAAGTCCTTGACACATTAGCTAGGAAGAGGTTTTTCTCCTTCCTGGATGGGTTCAGTGGGTATAATCATATCCAGATAGCTCCTAAAGACCAAGACAAGACCACTTTCACGAGCCCCTAGGGGACCTTTGCATACAGAGTTCTTCCATTCGGCCTTTGTACCGCACCTGCTACTTTCCAAAGGGAAATATTGGGGACCTTCTCTGATTTAGTCAATGACAATGTTGAAATCTACATGAATGACTTCACTCCTTATGGGGATTCCTTCAAAGAAGCCTTGGAAAATATGGAGAAGTACTTAAAATATGCAAACAAATGCATGTTTCTCTTAGCATGGAAAAGTGTCACATGCTCATGGAAGAAGGGGTTGTGTTGGGACACTTACTTTCAGCATCAAGGATCTAGGTTGATCCTACCAAGGTAGAGGTAATAATTCATTTTCCTACACCTAAGACACCAACATAGGTATGCAATTTCATTGGTTATGAAGGCTATTACAGATGTTTCATAAAAAAAAATTCTAAAATAGAACACCATCTTTTTCAGTTAATAACCAAAGATGTAGAATTTGTGTGGACAGATGAATGTGAGACCGTGTTTGGACAAATCAAAGAACTGGTCTGTAAGGCTATGATACTTCAAGGACTAGATTGGAAGCTTTCATTTCATATTCCAGCCGATGCTTCTCACATGGCAGTGGGAGTTGTTTTGGGACAACAGGAGGACAATAAACCATACGCAATATACTACATCAACAAGAACTTGACTCCAGCTGAACTAAATTATATGGTAACAGAAAAGGAATTCTTAGCATTCATCTATGCTATTAATAAATTTTGACACAATATTATAGGTTATCCCACTTTTGTGCACATAGATCATGCAACCATCAGGTATCTCATGAACAAACCTGTAACCCCGGGTCGGATCATGATATGGTTATTATTACTGCAAGAATTTGATATCACCATTGTGGATCGCCTTGGGAAGGATATTGTAGTTGCATATTTCTTGTCTAGATTAGAAAATAATACACAAGGGGAACCTGTAGAAGATAGTTTTCCAGATGAACATATTTTTGTAATTTCTACTCATGTTCCATTGTATGCAGATACTGCTAACTATCTTGCTACAGGGAAAGTGCCTCAAAATTTTCCTTACAGGGAACAACGAAAGATCATCCATCACAGTGCCCATTACACATGGATTAAGGGATTCCTCTTTTACACTGGGCCTATCCAACAAATCCAACGCTGCATAGGATAATATGGTAATTATGATGTCTTGAAGGCTTCTCATGATGGTCCTTGTAGAGGCCATTTTTCAAATAAACAAACAGGTCACAAAGTGTTGCAAATGGGGTATTGTTGGCCCACTATTTTTCAAGATTCAAGGAAATATGTCTAGGGGTGTGATAGCTTCCAATGAATGGGGCAACCTATTAAAGAAGACATAATTCCCTTGAACCTCCAGGTAGCCCTTGAGCCCTTTGAAAAATGGGCCATTGATTTCGTGGGACCATTCAATCCCTCCTCACAACAGAAATTCCATATTCTAATCTACACGGATTATGTAACAAAGTGGGTCGAGGTGAAGGAAGTTGTAAAAGAAACTGAGTAGGCTATTTCAAACTTCCTGTTCAAAGAAATTTTTTCTCGATATGGATCCCCTAGAGATATAGACTCATATGGAGGAGCACAGTTCACATCACACATGATAGTAGGGTTAATGACGAAATACGTGATCAAGCATAGGATAACAACTCCATACCATCCCCAGGCAAATGGTCAAGTCGAAAGAAAAAATAAGGTACTAGAAAATATCCTCACAAACACTGTAGCAAGTCATCGTCGAGATTGGGTGGAAAAGTTGCTTGAAGCACTATGGGCATACAAGAAAACTTGGCAGAATACAATGAGATTTTCTCCATATGAGATTTTCTATGGAAAATCTCCTTTGTTTCCCATAGAGTTTCAAAATTAAAACACTTAGAACAGCCCTAGAAGTAGGTTTGGATCTTTCAGAATCCCAAAAACATCGTATGGAGCAGCTAAATGAGCTAGATGAAATTCGATTAGTGGTTGTCCATAATACTTCTACAATCCAGGACCAACGTGTTAGATGGCATGACAAGTTTATCAAGAAGAAGACATTTCAAAAAGGGGATTGGGAATTACTCTATGATTCACGATTCAATGATTTCAAGGGAAAACTCTGCTCAAGGTGGATGGGGCCATACAAATTTGACAAGGTATTTGACAATGAGACTGTTAGACTGGTAACAATAGATGAGACACGTACTCCCCTAATAGAAAATGGACACCGCCTTAGAATATATCATAAACCAGCTTCTAAATCCTCCTTTGTCAAAGTAATTTCTAATAAAGATGATTTGGAAATCATTAGTACAAAGGATCCTCCCTCTTCCCCCTCATCTTGAATAAATAAATAAATANNNTATATATATATATATATATATATATATATATATTCTAATAAATTTTTGTTGCGGCTAACTTTCTGGACAGTTGAAATCCACGAAGGCATCTGTGGTATTTCAAAAGATACACATATTCTACAGTGGTCGCTACTTTGATTACCACTACTCCAGCTTCTACTACTCTGGTTGTTGCTACTCCAAGATGTCGCTACTCCAGTCGTCCCTACTCCAGATGTCGTTATTTCAAAAAAATGTTGATGTGTCTGATGTTGTTATTTCGAGCTGCCGCTACTCCGATTGTCACTACTCTGAGCTATTTCTACTCTAAGTTGTTGCTACTTCGGTTATCGAGTCCGAGCTTTCGCTACTCCATTCATTGTTACTTCCGATGACATTATTTCAAAAAAATGTCGATGTGTCTGATGTCATTACTCCAAGCTGCTGCTACTCCAGTTGTTACTACTCCAGGTGTTGTTACTTCAAAATTGTCGTTGTATGAGCTTCCCCTACTCTTCTGCTGCTACTCCAGTTGTCGTTACTTCTGTTTCTACTACTCTAGTCGCTACTACTCTGGGTGTTGTTAATTTAAAGTCTTCATTGTACCAGATGTCGTTACTCCGAGGTGTTGCTACTCCAGACACCGCTATTCTTGGTTTCATCTACTCCAGTCGCTACTACTCGTATCGATGCTACTGTGGTTGCAGTTACTCATCTACAATCCTGCCAACATGGATACCAATATTTCAGGTGCTTCCACTTCAAATGTTGCCTCTCAATTCGATGTTGTCACTCCATATTCCACAACTACAGATGACGCTATTCCTGCGATGATACTTCTCCATAACAGGTGAGTCGCCAAGTACATCCTCAACCAACTTTAATGGATTTGGGGAATATTACACATGGAATAGGAATTCACACCTGAGGATGGTCTTCACTTTAAGTTTGGGGGAGACTTTATGTCTTTTCCCAAAGAGTCATCATTACCCTCTTTAATCACACGATTTTGCAATCATTACTCAAATATTTCTGACGTTGTTGTACACATAGGGATTCTACACACCCACAAAATTGTCAATCATCCACCAAGCCATTAAATTTGTTGTCACATTGTCATCATTACTTACCTGCCACATCATTTAATTTTTTTTTAAAAATCCACGACCCTTTCCACAACACATTTTCTACAAAAAATTTTGTCTATCATTTCTCCTGAACTGGTCATCAGTAATCCTCGAGCAGGCACAGTCGACAGGACAGAATGGGTAGTGAAGCAGTAAGATATGAGCCAAAAAATACTACACAGGTCCGTCAAAACCCGAAAGTCTGGAAAATTTTCTAGAATGCAGGTTGGGGCGTGTATTTCGAGAGGTTACAGGGATTTGATGCAGACATTATAGCGAAATTTTCCCAGAAAATGGACGACCACTCCTCCATGATCAGTGGATTAAAAATCAGAGTCATGAAGGAAACCATTGCAGGAGCTAGTAGATTTCCAATATCCGGTCAGCGATGGTTTGTCCAAAAAACACCACTCCCAGAATTTCCAGAGTTGTTTCTGTGTGAAGGCGAAGAAGTAAATCTGAAAGGAAAAGGATACGAATAGAATTCTATGCCACCTCCATGGGATGAGGTAGCACTATTCTTAATAAGGTATGTGACATGTGAAGGATGCCCCTCTACCAGTTACAAATATCATCTCAAATTTCTCACATCTCTGTGTTTCCAACAACGCATAAACATGCCCTATTTTATGTGGAATAACGTTCAACAGATGGCGTGAGAATCTTATCACTCGTGCCAACCACTCAAAACCCTCACAAATCATGGCCTTGTTAAGTTACTAGTCATGAATGCGCTAGAGAAAACCCCTGTGAGTTGGCCACAATTCATAAGACTCTCGAAAGAGGAATTCGAAGAACCTATCCTAGAAGTAACATAAACCCTAACAAAGAGAGATGGGCTAAGCAGGTTGGCAGAGGCTACCGAAACTATTATATAAGGTGTTGACGGGTGAAATTGACCGTCCGTCAACTGGGAGAGTGGAACCGGTCCGGGGTTGTCTAAATAACCCAAGCCGTTTGGAATGGACCACCCTGACGAGTTTAACGACTCCGTTGGCTGCTCTAAGGTCTTCTTGAAAAACAAAGAGAGAATTGATCTGAGCTAAGTAATCTAACTAAAGTAAATCAAACAAACTAAACTATAACTAAATACAAGAAACTAACTAAAATAAAGGAAACTAGAAACTAATAAAACAAAGAAAAGGAACTAATATATTAAATGCAAACTACTCTAACTATTCTATACAATCCACTAATTACTATTGTAATAACTCAAATCAACTATCTAATTATCAGCTACAATATTACTTATTCACAAATATACATTATAAACAATCTACAGATTTGATTAAAACCTGCAAAACTCATGTATATTCTACCCTAAGACAGCCAAGAATCTCTTTTTTGATTTTTATATTTATGAAAAGGAAATAAAAACTACTGAAATTAAACAATCTAATATGTTTACTGAAATTAAACAATCTAATCTAAATCTAATTAAACTTATATCTATATTAAACTACTTAATCGAAATAGTAAACAACAAACTAATTGACCTGGAAACGCTCCAAGTCTGCCATGTGTATAATGACTTCTTAAGCTGGTTGGAGGAAGAAATTCACACCGTTTAGTCCTTAAGCTTCTCGTAAACGATCAGCTATGCTGCTTCTTGAAGTGTTTTACAGGACAAACAAGAAATAAAAGAAAATCATAACAATCTTCTGATGATAAATCTCTGCAATAAGGGAAACCTATTAGGCAGAAAACTTATATAACAATTCAATCTATGAAGAAGACAAAGCTATCATTCACAAAATGAATCTACAACTGTTATGTATTTTATCTATTTGGAAGAGACAAGATATGGATAAGAGTAATAAAATTATATCATTTGCATTTGATTTATGATAGCTAAAGTAGTCGTAAACCATAAGCAAAGTGATATACAAAACATGAAACAAAGTGTTGATATATTGAAAAGCAAAAG
>JZKD02S1802214.1:345513-367990 GCA_000966675.3 Picea glauca
ATATATCAATAACAGAGTATTCAAATCAAATCCAATCATGATCAATCAAATTAAATCTAATCAAAACCAATCCAAGAATTAATTAACAAAACTTATATACAACAAATGCATGACATAGCAGGTCAACAATGTACGCAGAGTTTATGAACGTGCCATATAGATAGGTGAAAGTTATACCAACGAGATTGCTGAGGTTATGCCAATTTGGAATTGACGATTTCCATGGTTGACTCGACATTCTTGAACAGAATTGAACCAGTTGTTCGTTGCTTCTTGTCAGAGGGTTCCACCTTCGCGTTACGACCAGTGAGCTTTGCCACTTGGTTTTCCAAATCATGGATTCTGGATTGCAACATCAGCACATCCAAGTAGTATCTCTCCAACCATAACCCACACTGATCGTAAGGTGGAACAACAGGTTGAGCAGAAGGGGGTTTCGATGATTCACTGAGGATTCCATGAGGTAGTTCAATGCCAGGGAACTTAGGATCATCCTGCAGACAAGGTGGTAAATTCTTGACAAAGTCATATGCATGCTTGTCACACAAACCTTCCGAGTAAGGATACTCGTTGGCTAGAAAGCGTTCAATCTCTGAATCAGAGTCTTCACTAACCACGATAGGCTCATATTTGGCAGGTGGTTTAGGTCTATTTCTCGCCATGCGAGAGATTAAGCGAGCGTTTTTCTTGCCCTTAGCATTAGTTTTAGATTTAGGTTTTTTGATTGCGGGTTTAGAAATTTCAACATGTTTAGTCACAGCCATAGGCAAATTCGTAGGTGGGTCGGGTAGAGGTTTGGGTAGCAAAACGATGTAAGGCACAGGGGGAATAGGCTGGGTTTCGGCCACCATAGGATTATCAACCTGCGGAGGGTTTGACTCTTCAAAGCCATTACGACTGAGAAAATCATCCCAACAATCACGTCGTAACCCCAACTCGTAAACCATAATCATTTTAATCAACCCCAAATGGAAGAGGCTGGTGTCAGCCTGGCTACGCTTGTACCTTTTAGCCATCTTGAACAAACTTCTATGCAGGTAATGGGGCATACTAAGTTCGAAACCCATAAAAACCATCAATAGATGAAGGTGAAACAAGAAAACAAACCCGTACCTGCCTTCACAAGTAATGAATTGCTTTATTATCATTAGGAGATCATACCAGCGTGGTTTTAACATTTTTGCAGGCAAGACTTTGTCGCAGGAGTTCACCATTCGAGACTGGAATAACAATGTCCACGGGACATCATCCACCTTGCAACTTTTGGACCAGTTTTGTCCCGTAACAGGCAGGCTAGTTGCCGAGCTAAGAAACTGTTCATTAATTTCAAGTTGCGCATCTCCAACTTTGGCTCGGTAGCCATCGAATGATAACGCAAATTGCCGAGCCACCCTAGGGTTATGACCATCGAATTTCTTTATGAATGAGAGCCATCCAAATTTTTCTAGGTCGCTATAAGCACCATCAAACATCAGCAATGCTTGGCACCCGTTGGGATCGACCCTTATGACTGGAGCCATGGCTTCTCTGCATAATAGGGTTCGAACTGAACAAAACAATGGACAGGGTCAAAAAATGGTCACGGCTAACAGCTGCAGTGCTCAAAGAGGCAAGGATTAATTGTATGCGTGCGAAGGTGGTGGTATTACCACCGCCATGCAGTGTATTAATGACTGAGTACAGTGTTGTTCCATCCATAATCATAATGTTTAATTCATATGAATCGGCCAACCAAATAGTTTGGGTGGTGATCAATGTATCAACTCGCCATAGTATATATTACATCAATGTGTCATACCATAAGTTAAAACCATTCAATCGAAACCCATAAAACAACATACCAAGCAATGATCGTGATCAAAACCCAAAGTTAAACAGTGCACCATTGTATTCATCAAAAACATTTAAACCAATGTTAATCCAATTGTTCCATCGTATAAGTTCAGACTTATTAAATCAAACCAAAAGTTCACCCGATCAAGATTTATAATTGAAACCTTTGCCATGCAAATCAAAACTCATATATTGATCATGCGCTCACAGCATAATTATAATCAAAGTTTTATGAAACATTATGACCAAAGACTTTGTAAAATTGATAAGTTAAAGGTTTAAAACAATAAGGATCACATCATATAAAACCAACATCAATCATGACCCTTGTAGAATCAAATGTAACCAATAAATTTGCATGCTCAATGGCGTATTAATCAAACAAATCTAAATGCGCAATCAAGGTGAATGGGCATAGTTTGAAAGTCGTTCGTAGTCATACGATAAACTAATGGTAAAGTGTCTTTCAGAAAATCAATAAAAGACTACGACAGTCCAAGAAACAATGGAGGAGTTTTCACACTTTCAGTTGTGAAAACTAAATCGAAATCAAAATGCAATTGTCGCAAGAAATGAAAGAAATGTCTAGTTGAAAAATGCGACAATGACTTCTCGATTTTAGAAGACAATTAGGTGTAGGCATCTTTTTAGGGTAATTAAAAAAAATTGAATTGGCTGCCAACAAAAGGGTAGAGAATGGGTGTTGATACACAAGAATTAGCCTCAGACGAAGATGAGGAAACAAGGAAACCATAAGTGGAATTTAGAGAAGTAGGGGGAATGAGGTAGGTCATTAACCTGTATTCAGAAGAAGAGGAAGAAGAGGGTTCTATTCCTCAAAAACCTTTTCCTGAAAAAGAAAGAGATGTGTATACTCCCTCAGTAGATGAACAAGAAGGAGATGTTGCTACTCCCTCAACAGATGAATAAGAAGGAGATGCTTCTACTCCCTCAATAGATGAACAAGAAAGAGACACTGCTATTCCACCCGCAGATGATCATGAGATGGATGTTGATACCTCTTCGTCTGATAAGCAGGAGAGGAATGTTGCTAATCCTCCAATCTATGAACAAGAGGTAACTGATGATGTCACACAAGAACTAGTGCCGGAACTTTCTGAAGTTTTGTTTGTGAATATGGTGCAACTACTCCTCCCATTGATGAGAAGGTAATGACTGACATTGTAACACAAGAACCAGCATCATAACAAGTCATTCCTGAAAACCCTATTTTTGAAGACACAACAGCTACTCCTCCATTTTGTGAACAAGAAATGACCGACATTGTTACACAAGAACCAACGTCAGATCATGTTGCTCCTGAAAACACTGAACCAAAGTTGGGTGTTGTTATTCCAGGTGAAGTGTGAGTTAAACAAGAGCCATGCATAGAGGATGTAGGCAATGAATCTTAGAATGAAGTTCCTCCTAGGGTATGGGTTGAAGAAATTCTTGTCAAACAAGAATTTGTCGAATTTTGTGCAAGGAGAAGAAACCCTATCCAAGAACTTTATAGGACAACCTTTAGAGAAAGTCTACAATTGAGGATTGACAATGCCAAGCTAAATAAGAAAGTGCTCTGCCTAAAGAAATGAGCACGAAGATACAAAATAATTTCCAAGGAATCAGTGAGGAGAAATGTCAAGGAGAATATTTCGGCAACTACCCAAACTGTTGATACTCCCACAATATCGGAAGCTACTCAAACTGTCGATACTCCTAGAGTAACAAAAACTACTCAAACTGAGATGGTGTTGCATGTGGTAGCTACTCAGACCGAGCCTATATTTGAAACCTCTACAGTACCAACAACCACTCAAACTGATCCTATTTTGCACACTTCCATAATAACAACATCTACTCAAGCTAAGAAAATGAAAGATACAACTAAAGCTTAGGTAGTTTTGTTGAAAGTTAATATACAAAAGTGGAAGAAAAGTGTATCCCAGTTTCAAAAAGGAGTTGTCCCTTCTTCAGTGCACCTAATAACATTGAAATACATAAGGAAGAAGGTTGTTAGAGTCATTGTTGACTATGAGGAAAAGTTTGAAGAAGAGAAGAACAAGGGAGAGAAACAAAAGGAAAATATTACAGATATGGAGGCACATATACAGAGGTTAAGAGATGACAAACAGGAGATGTATGATATCACCTAGCAGGTAGTAACATGCCTCTCCCCTTCTCTCAGCTATTCATTGTTCCTTCATGAACAATATTTATTTTTCTATCTAGAATGTATTCACTAGGAGATGGTTTATAATATTAAAGAACCCATGCAATTTCTTAGGACTTTGAAAATTTATGGCATCCTCACACAACATCTCATGTGTGAAATGTACATGCACAACTATCTGCTAAGAGATGATCAAAAATTCAATCAAGTTCCTTATGTGGGAGATGTCAAATTGAGGGCATTCCTTTCCTACACCATTAACCAGGTGAAGTGGAAGAAGACACTTGATTATTTCGAGGAAAATCAGGTACATAGACCCCTTCAGGTTAGAATGGATAACTTTCAAGTTACACAAATCATCAACAAACATAACTATTTCAGATAGATTCCCAATTGGCCATAGAATATGGAAACTGCACATCAATGGTGTGTTGATATCTACATAAAATAGTTGACCCATTGCAAGGAAGAGGCACTTGAAAAATGTGACCAGAGATGAACCTTATCACCACCTGCTGCCAGAGAACGGGAAGCACTTGGGGCTCCCAATTTTTGCAGAGCCATGGAAAGAATATTCAAGTATATATCATGTATGAGGTTTTGTGGGGTTTGATGGCTAGGTTTGAAATTTTCATTCCCCATCATCTGGATGCCACTTGATCAATATCAACCTGATTACAAGGTCTAGGGAGAATGGTGGAAGGATATAATATTGAATGGGGGATATAAGTTTCCAAGGATAGATATGGCTGAGGCATATCATATAGCAGAACTTCATGCCCAACATTAAGATTCCAACCCATATCTGTGAAAGCGACAGCCTGCACGAGGACGTGAATGTGACTAAAGTTTGGGGGAGATGTTGGCCCATGAAATTTCTCCTTTTCTACCACCTTTTTCTATCCTTATTTACCTCCATTTCTATATTCCTTGAGATATTGTGTGTAACCACAAGGGTAAGAATGCACCTCTATTATGGCATTGTGTGTATTAGTTAAAAAACGTTAGAGATTGGTTGGGGGTTTAACAAAGCGAATCATTAATCTATGAAATCTCGCAGGAATAGAGCAAACATAGTCTGGCAAGATGATGCAATCAAAGATGCAGCACAATCCGTGGGTTGAAGGTGCAAGAGAGGACTTGTTACATGGTCCAACATTAGGTTTTGTTAATCGGTTCATCCTTCATGTATTTTTAGGAATACTTGTTAACCTAATATTGGGACGCTCTGTGCTCCATGAATTGTATAAAAGGCTGAATGGAGATAGAGAAGGATTAGGAAGTCAGTAATCTAGCTAAGACTTATCTTGTATCAATACTGCAACTTATGTAATCCCGTTTTATTTAATGGAAATCGAGTTTCTTCTAAGTTTCTCAGTTTTCGTGACTATTAGTTCACCGCAGCCCTGATTGAGGAGTTGGGCCCACTCTTCTGGTCAGGTGTTGTTGGCCTATGATATAACTTTGTTGTGGTTTGGTGTTGAATCTGATTAGATCTGTGTGTTCTACTTCATTTAGAGTTTTCTTGCTTTATTTGAATGTTACATTTATTTATGTTTCAGTACCAGTAATCTAAGTTTTGTTCTTTATTTTCACTGCAATGATTATTTACTTGCATGATCAATATTGAAAGAAATGCAGTCTGCACATACAGTGCACAGTATCCTATAAAATGTTGAGGCCCCTGGGTTGACAAATTAAATGCATTAGGTGGTAAATCTAGACGATATACTAGACACCAACAGAGTTCATAAGACTCCCCCAAACAATCATTCTCTTGTCGTGATGCGTAGTCTCTCAAAAAATAATGTTGCACTTGATCCAACTACTACCTCAAACACCACTCCTAATATTTCCGTCGAACTGGTGACACCAGTTCCTCAAGGGATTGACGTCCAAGAAATTGTTCGCCAATTGATCATAAGAACTCAAAGTGCTTTGTCTTGAATCAGACAGCCTGGTAGATAGCTTAATCAACCCCTTGATTTCACCAATATTCAAGAACAACCTCAAGACACTGGTCTGCCTGAAAACCCATTAGTCGGTAATATCACCAATCCTTCTGAAGCACTGACCCTTGGTGTTGGGGGATCTGGTATCCCACCATCCCCATCTGGTTCTTCTCCTCCCTCTTCAGGAGAGGAATCCTCGGATGAAGGCATCTCTTCATATGAAAAATCTCAACCTTCAACTCCACCAAATCCAATGGAAAACCAAAATAATCCCACCATAGCTTGGCTCGATCAAGATGTTGTGGAAATACCTGGACTCCAACACCTATTTCCCAAACATCCAGAAAATTGGTTGCCCAAATTCGACCCAGATTCGAAGCAATCAGCTGAGGATCAGATCAAGAAATTTATGCTATTTGCTAGGCTCTGGAGTGTCGAGCATGAGGATTTCGTGTGCAGGTTATTCCCTTACACGTTTGAGGGGAATGCCTCAACCTGGTATTTTGCGCAACAACCTCAAACCATTGTCTCTTGGGACAAGTTTGAAACCTGTTTTCTGGAAAAATTCGAAGATGATAAATCTATAGAAGTCTTGGTAATGGAACTCTCTAGTATGAAAATGAACCATAAAGAAATATTTAAGTATTTCAACCAGAGATTCCTAACATTAAAAAAAAAAATCCTTGTAGACTCAATGCCTACAGAAAACCTAGTTGTTGCATACTATACTAAGGCCCTACATAATAATATAGCCATATGGGTTAAAAGGTCCAAAAAAAAACATTATTAGAATCCTTTGAGGAGGAAGACCTTATTGAGAAGGACATTCTGAGCTTAAAATATAGTTTAAATAGTGAGGCTGAAACGACTTCATCTTCTAAGAAGAAAGTAGAAATTATCACTAGACCTCCTCAAAATAAAAATCAACAAGAGACATTCGACTTGGAAAGTTTGCATAAAGCTTTCCAGAAATTATCCAATCAAGTTATAGACTTGAAAATATCCACTGAGGAGGCATCTACAAATAAAGGAGGTTTTAGACCACCTTTTAGAAAACCTTTTCCTCCAAACCAGACAAACCCAACCACAGAAGTTCTAAACTTTGAAGGATTATAGTATGATGTGCAAACAATACTAGAAGCACATGATAAATCTGTTTCTGCACCCCCTGAAAATCAAGACGCTACGAGTGAGGAAGAAAAACCTAAGGAGGAGGACTCATCTCCTCCTGTTTTCTGTCATTTGTCGGACATCATATTTCAAGAAAATTTTGAAACTGTCCATCCTTATAACACTCGAAGTAAAACACAAAGCAAACCTTCACCTGAAACAAGTAGGAATGTGGATTCAAAACAACCAAATCAAATTGAAACTAGACAAAACTCTACTGCCCCATTTTTAGAATATGATTTGGTGGAAGATCTTAAAAAACTAAGGGAAAATAAATCAGTTTTTGAATTACTTAAATTTCCTCTTATCCTACAGAAAATGATCCAAAGTATTGTTGAAAATAATAAAAAGAATGATTCTATCAACAAGAAATCAATAGAAATTGACACAAATAAAACTAAAGATGTCCCTGGTAAAAAATTATCTGAAAATCAGGATAAAAGGGACATGTCGGAGAAAACTGTAGGAAACTTAGATACAACTATTTCAGGTACATCCATAAAAAATCAACAGAATTATGTTGTCTCTTCACGAAAAAATGTGCGTCCTTTTTTATTAATTTTCAAAAATTTCAATACAAATGTACATAACTATATGGTTGATTTTGACGCCTCATCAAATGCGATGCCTCTATCCATGTGTCAAAAAATTAACAATGAAGTAAAACCCTTTGATTTAAATATCATTCAGTTAGATCGAACTAATGTCAAAGTCATTGGTGAACTTAAAAATGTATTGATAAGGTTGTCATCCAACCCAAAGGTCCACCAAGTAATTAATATTATTGTTGTTGACATTCTGAAAGTTTATGGTTTATTTTTTAGAAGAGATTGGTCAAAGCAATTACATGGCTATTTTTCTACGGATTGGTCTCATCTGTGGCTAACAAGATCAAAATAAACAAAGAACGTTACCTCAAGTACATCGTTACAGTTTTAAACAATCCCAATGAGCCTTTTACTACTATTGTAAATTTGACTAAGACATAGGGAATGAATACCTTTTTTGGAAATTTCATGACTGAAATATCCTCTATCACCAACCTAGAGCAGCAATCTGAAATATCAACCTATACTGAGATGGAAACTATGGAAAGTACACAAAACATTGTTGATGATGAACAAATATGGTCTTTATACTTTGATGGATCTAAATCCCGGGAAGGGATAGGTGTTGGTTTTGTACTTATCGATCCCAAAGGTAGTAAAACATTTATTGCTTGTTGATTGGAATTTGAATGTACTAATAATACAATAGAATATGAAGCACTTCTGCAGGGACTAAATAAGGCATTGGATCTAGACATGACGTCCAAAAATTGGTAGTATTCGGTGACTATGAAATCATAGTCAAGCAGGTAAGAAATGAAATACATTGTTTATCACCGCATTTGAAAAACTACCAGACCGAGGTATTGAGTTTAATACATAAATTTCTGTCTTTCAATATAAATCCCATTCGTAGGTCGAGTAATTCAGAAGCTAATTTATTATCTAATGTTACCTCTAAATTGTTGTCCGTTGAAGGTATTTCTCCTAACACATTCTTGGTTGAATTGTTACTTAGGCCATCAATTCCTGACAACATCACAAAATGGCGAGTGTTTGATGATGATCAGTAGATCATCAATTTTCTGCATATGGAAGACACCTTCCAAGATGTAGTAATCGATGAAAGCACCCATAACGAAAACCTCTAAGATTTCATGGTAATATCTGATCCTCAATCTACAGAATTATCATCTAAGTTGGTAAACTCTATCCCCAAATTTGTTGTTAGGTTAGAAAATTTTTATGATCTGCATGAAAAGTTTAGAGGGGTAGTCAATTGCAAAATGAATAGTTTCTCATTACTGTACGAAACTGTAAATTTAGGAATGCGAGATAATCCTCAAAATATCAATTTGGGAAAAGGATGTTCTGAACAAGAAAAGTTTGCATTTATGAAATTGTTCAAAGAATTCAAATATGTGTTTTCTTGGACGTATGATGATCTAAAAACTTTTGATCCAACCATGATACAACATGTAATTCCCATGAGGCCCTAAACCCAACCTTTTCAACAGAAATTGAGAAAAATGCATCCTAAATTAGAACCCACCATAAAAAAGGAACTCAATAAATTACTCACTGCCAAGATCATTTTTCCAGTCTGACATATTCAATGGGTATCCAAATTAGTCCCAGTAAGGAATAAAAATGGAGAAATTCGACTTTGTGTCGACTTTTGCAATTTAAACCGAGCCTCTGATAAAGACAATTACCCCATCCCTCCAATGGAACAAATTATTCAACAAGTATCTAGTTCTGAAATACTATATTTATTAGATGGTTTCTTAGGGTATAACCAAGTCCTTATGTCTCCATCAGATCAACTCAAAACCATTTTTCATACCCCATGGGGCACCTATGCCTACAGAAAAATGTCTTTCAGATTGATCAATGTCGATGCCGCTTTCCAGAGGGAAATGGAAATTAATTTTTGTGGACTTATCAATTAGTCAATTGTGGTCTACCTAGATGATGTCACTGTCTTTTCCAAGAACAAGAATTATCACCTATCTCTTCTTAAGGCTGTGTTAGAACGATGCTGCAAGTTCGGTATTTCACTCAATCCTAAAAAATCAGTATTTACAGTAGAACAAGGGAAATTGCTTGGGTTTATAGTCTCTAAATATGGAATGATAATTGATCCCAAAAGAACCCAAGCCATTGCCAACCTTCCCCCACCTTCTTCCAAAAAGTCCATGCAATCCTTTTTTGGTAAAATTAATTTTGTCAGACAATTTGTTCCAAGTTTTTCTGAGATGGTTAGACCTTTACAAAATATGATAAAAAAATATGTTCTGTACAAATGGGGATCACAAGAGAATCAAGATTTTAATTCCATTAGAAAATCTATAACCAAAGCACCTTCCTTGATGAGTCTTGATGTTTCCCAGGATTTCACATTGTATACTTTCACATCTGATAGATCTTATGATGTTGTATACTTTCACATCTAACATTGTATACCTATTTAATTTATGATCTATGCCTTTAAAGGAGAACTAAATTACTCCACGATAGATCAACATGAATACATTGTTTTCAAAGAAGTTAAACATTTCAAGTCTTACCTTTTAAAATCCAGGGAAAAAATCGTCGTTCCTTACCCTTCTGTAAGAAATATGTTAGTGCAGAAAGAACTGGGAGAGAAAAGGGAAAATTGGATGACATCACTTCAGGAGTACGATATCGAAATAGTACCTGCACAAATTGTTAGAGATCAAGGTCTTTGTAAATTGGTAGTTGATTCAGTTGAAAAACCAGAAAATCAAATAAATACATCAACTGCAAATCAGCATAACAAAATACAAATCCGTTGTACACAAACTGTGCCTAATTCATGGTATGATAATATCATATTTTATTTGTTGCATGGAACTGCTCCTCATAAAATTGATCCGAAAAATAGAAGAGAACTAAGGCTTAAATCTACATTAATTAATTAATTAATTATATATTATTTTGAAAGAATTTTGACGGTGATTTTTTGCATTGCTTAGAAAAAGAGGAATCTGAAAGGGTGTTGGTTGAACTTCATTCCGGCGATGCCAAGGATCATTTTGGTGGAGATACCACTACCCAAAAAGTGCTTAGGGATGTCTACTATTGGCCTAAACTGTTTAAGGATTCTCACACTTTGTCCCACAAATGTATAATTTGTCAAAAGGTTGCAAGACGAGTGAAAAAAAATGTTTTTCCTTTGCAACTTGTCACGATAGACACGCCTTTTCAGCAATGGTTCCTAGATATTAAAGGACCGAATAATCCCCCTTCCTCATAGCATCACAAGTGCATCCTCATGGAAATAGATTATTTTACGATATGGTCTGAATACTTACCATTAAAGGTAGTCAACATGAATCAGGTAGTTTCGTTTCTAAACTCTCATATTATCAGTCGTTTTAGAAATCTTGAATGTTTGGTTTTCGACAATGCTTCTTATTTTTCTTCCCTGGATATGAATGTATTTTCTTTATAAAAAGGGATTAAACTAAAATACTATGCCAGCTATTACCCTCAAGGGAACATTTTGGCCGAATCAACGAATAAAAATATGATCAAGATAATAAAGAGAACAATTTCGGAAAACCACAAAAAATGGCATAATGCATTGTACAAGGCACTTTGAGATGATAGAGTCACTCCAAAAGATTCCATCGGTAATTCTCCTTTCTGCCTTGTTTATGGAAGAGAATCCATCCTTCCTCCACATGTATTTCTCACTTATCTACAATTGTCGCAAAACGTTCAAGAAGAGAAATGTCCTCCCTTAGAAAATCGGATAAGTACTTTATTAAAATTGGAAGAAGTAAGGACACAAGCAAAAAAAAAATGGATCAGCATCAACAAATTGTCAAGATCTGGTTCGATACAAGTTCATCCTCAGAAAGTAATTTTAATGTAGGGGATTTGGTCCTCAAATGGGACAAAGAACACGAGAATAAAGGAGAACAAACCAAGTTTCAAAACCTGTGGCTGAGGCCTTTTGTCATTTTTGAAAAATTGGGTCCTAGTTCTTTTCATTTGCACAACTTAGAGGGAGATCCAGACACTTTTCCAGTGAATGGTCAGTCTCTCAAGAAATATTTTGTCTAAGAAAATCATATTTACCTCCTTGTAAATATTTTTAGCTTACTTTTTCCTTGTTTTATTTTGCGTTTCCTTTTCATTTTGTTTGGTTTTGTGTTTTTCTTAATGATTATTTATGAATCATCATTCATTATTTAAGGGAATTGGATCTTTCACTAGCAGCAGTTGATAATAGTTCAAATCATCTTCACATTAAGATCTAAACTCAAATCAGTTACGGTAAGTCTTTGTCCAGTCATTGTTCCTAAAAAAAAATTAAGTCTCAGGGAAACACAATTATCTTTAAAAATTCTGACGTCATCCCAGTTTTAATGAGATCAACTCATAGTGCTTCCCAATTCCTAAGATGATTTATTAACTGAAATCTAAATGTCCAAATTTTGATGAAAGTTATCAGTTCTCAAAGAATGAAAAAATAATTCTTAAGATCAATCCTATCTTTGCCTGGTTGTGAAATCTTCAGTATGACCCCACTCTCTTGTTATCGTGAAGTTTCTGAAAATTTTATAAGTAATTTATAGAGAGTTGGAAACACTGTAAAGTGTGGGAATTATGTGTAAACCCATCAGGATACTAAACAAGTCTGTTGGAAGTGGGTTAATACACACATGATGCCAAGATAAATTCGTCGGGGTACTGAACAGGCCTACTGGCTGCGAAGCAATGTCGGGTTCGAAGATCCTCAGGTACTCTTTTAAATTGATTAGATGTCAAGATAATTTTATCATAAATGGATGAATTTTAGATGGGATCGAAGTAATGGAGAGGGTTAAATGACATCCATGCCAATACTATAAACGCCTGCTAGTAGTAGTGGCCTTGTCAATGGTATTGGAGTTATTTGTATAAATATTGTTACCCCTCTGATCGAAACGAGAGGTCGAATTACAATTTTTGGAAACAACTTTATACAATAATATGGTTGTGTTATTTTGTTGAGTTGATGTCAAATTGCTTGATCTGTCTTTTAATTGTTTCTAATAACTATCTGAGTTATTTATTCCCTGATATAAATTTATGATGATGCAAAGATAATTGCTTCTCCCAGCGTGTCTCCATTGTTGGAATCCAAGTATTCATGTTATTTTATCATTGTAAAATATCATCTTAATGGGATAAAATTTTATGTAGCTGCCTCCTTTGTTTGCAAATATTTCTATCATATTTTGTTTTGAAAAGATTCATTTGATTAGCTGTGGGTATGAGTTCAGTTATTCTTTTCTCTTGTTCAATTTCATGACTGTAAGCATGAAATTAGAACAAGATCTGGTTTGGGCACATCATACAGTTTATAGAGTTTCCTTTTATAAAATCGGATGAACACCTAAGGGCATCTAAAAATTTCAAGAACATTAAAATCTTGTGAACCTATCATATTATGGGTTACTTCCTTACCATTAGAGCATGAGTTGTCCACCTTGGGGTATTGCCTTAGGAATTTTACTCTTTGGATGTTTTGGGTATCATGTTAGAACATTTTAGATCATGCATCAAACAAAACTTTGGTTTAATTTGAAATATGAATGTAGTCATTTGACAAGGTGGTATTCATTTTGAGTTTGGTAGTAATTTGACAAGGTGGTTTTCATTTTTGTGCGTCCTCTGGTTTACCATCCACACAAAAGTTCAAGTGGTCGCTATGGTGGCTCTCTCCCGAAGCCTTAGGTATCGGGTCTCCTCCAAATATGCAGATATTACCCCCTATTTCGTGTGGCTTCAAACATAATCCATCCTTCACTACTCCTATTGGCTTTGTTTGACCAAATCGATGGAGCATGTGGTGAGGATCAAGTTGAATGGCTCACAGGGTCTCCTCTCACATGACGATGTTGTGGAAAATATCGTGGCTTATGTTTGGTGTTGTTCCTGAGATTAAACTTAAGGCTCAAAGCATAATTTCAGGCATCATGAATTAAGGAATGATTTGTTTTAAGAGTGTTTTTTTCTTTCCGTTAGTTATGTAGGAATTTAAATCCTCAAATGAAATTAATAGTTGAACATAACAGAGGTTGTGTTTCGTCATCTGAGTCAATTAATCAAATTGAGTGGTGATGAAGAAATTTACAAAACTATTAAACAACCTAAGGCATCAATGACAGAATAATCTTACCTTGTTTATAGTAGAAGAAAGAGTGGATTGCACCCCTGAAAGGATATATGATATAGTGATCCAAGTAGCTTGCAGGTCTTGTATTTTCCGATAGC
The DNA here is from genome assembly GCA_000966675.3 of Picea glauca. Classification (NCBI taxonomy): domain Eukaryota; kingdom Viridiplantae; phylum Streptophyta; class Pinopsida; order Pinales; family Pinaceae; genus Picea; species Picea glauca. Next base: position 359,484 of record JZKD02S1802214.1, read on the forward strand.
AAATACAGAGGAAACAATGTTTGCTTATCAGATAACTAAATGAAATATGATCACAGTAGATGTTGTACTAAATTGTAGTCATTCACTTATCGAGGAGTAACATAAAGAAAACTGGAAATATGAAATACATGAAGAGCACATAACTCAAACAACACAAAATTTGGAATTCATGTCTGTGCTTGTATTAATACTCACAAAGGATGAGTTTTCTTAGTTACAATACGGAAATAAGAAGCCTTTGTTCATTCTTCTAAATATGTATTTATACAAAAGGTTCTCAACCCTAAATGGTTGGAATTCTCCTTATTTCTAAAATAGTAAAGGTTACAAAAAGTGAAATTTAAAGCACTTCACTTGCATCTCTTTTGTATTTTCGTCATGCTAGCAGAGCCATTTTTCTTTCTTGTTGTACTGCTTAGAAATAGATAATCTCTAATCATGATCTGTACAGATGATGTGTAAAGACTACCTCATTTGTTCTCGGAAGTGTTGTTTTTTCCTTGTTCGATACATTTAACACATTTTCTCACAAATTATACCACCATCCCGGAGGGTTCTGTGAAGTCATTTGCCTCAAAAGCATATAATTTATTTTCTAATTGAGGAATTCTATTTTACATTCTCCTATATTCTGAAGCTATAGACTGTAGTTTCAAACTGGGCTTCACTAGCCATCTATTTATCTGAGTAATATCAATCTCCTTTAATTCTAAGATTTCAGCCTGAGCCTCTTCCATGTTGGTCTTAATGTTAAGTTGATTCTTTGTTATATCAACTTGTCCTAGTACTTTAGAGATACTATCTTTGTCTAGGCCTAATGAATCTTTGTCAAGTGAATGAAAAGCTTCTTCACAAGCCTCTTTGACTTTCTTAGCCATCTTTTTACTTTTAGTTATGTTGGCTTCCCATACCTTCAATATTATATCGCCTCTGATTTGATCCAAAACAAACAACCTGGAAACCATATATACTCCTTCTCTTGTCGACAAAATAATTGATTCTTGGAAATTGGTCTGAACGACAATATTCTCTCTCTCCTTTAAACAAATGTTATCTAAGGCTTGATTTACCACCTGAAAGTGGTTTTGTATAGATTCTACCTCATTGAAAAGGATTCGTTGTGCTGATTCCAATTCCTTATGTATCTCTAGAGTTTGGGTTTGGAAAGATAATATATCTACTACTACTTTTTTAGTTAAACTTACCTTCGCTTCCAGCTGCCTGACTAATTCATCACGTGTCTGTGACTTTTTCTACATCTCATCAAGAATGGATTTGAGTTGTTGTATTTCCTATCTATCATTGGCTCTAATCTGCTCAAAATCCTTGTTGATCTCACTCCTTACATTCTTTTCCATCATTTTCATTTGAGTTTTCAATTGTCCTATCAACATATATTTCTTCTTCAACTTCTCCTTCAGGTTACTCGCTGAAAACTAGTTTATTGTCGTGAAATATTCCAGCAAGCTTGCGACCTCTGTAGTGAAGTCTTCTTCTTCTAGAGCCTGCCCATCTAATAGAACCTGGTGTTTTTTAACAGTTGTTCCCTCCTTTTGATGTGTTTCTCTTTTTACCACATCCCTTCTCTTCTTATTGAAGAAGAATTTTGAAGGAGGCATCTCTGTTGTTGAAATAGGTGTAAGGTCTCCTATGAATACAACATCGTCCATCAGGTTCCCTCCGCTGAACTATAGAGTTGTGATGGATTTGATAGGACTACCTATATCCGTGGATGTCTACTTCCCGGATATGCCATTTGTTGGTTTACCTGATGTGGACTATGGTTTTTCTTTTGCCTTGTTTATCTAGGTCTCAGTTTCCTCCAAATTTTCTTGGGCATCTTGTCCACTAGAGCTCCCTGTTTCTCAACCTTGGGTGTCCATTTGTTGTGTGGCTGGAGGTGTCGGTATTTTCTCTTGCAATACTTTGGGGAGGTTGTTTCTTCGATGTTTCTGGAAATTATAAAACTTGGCCATTTTAACTGGTGTCAGAGCTTGAATTCGATCCAAAACCTCTTGAAAGGACCTTGCTCCTCGGAATATTTCATCCTAAGGAGAATCTTCAAGTTCATATCTTTTCAGATTATAGCTAGCCATGTGGTTACCTACGATATTATGCAGATCATGCTTCTTGAATTCAATATCGACCAGTTTGATTTCTCCTAGGGCCGTGACTTCCACTTTTGAATGGCCGAAATCCATCAAAGAAAATGTACTAATATGCAAGGGAAAATATGGCCATACCTTTTTCTGTACTACTTTGAGCTCCTTACCAATCCCTCCAAGCACAGTTTGATGTGCTACTTCATGGCACACCAATCGGTCTGGTAAAAATTTAGGCAGAGCATGTGGAGGAACCAAACAGCCGAAAACCCTAATATAGGAGAAATACTCCTCGATGTACCAGTCTGCTATCTTTCCCAGATTAGTCACAGTTTTGTCAAAAATTTTGGGACGTGGGTAACCATATATAGTGGTGTGCATTGGCACCACCACCTAGTTAGATATTTCATAAAAGAAATATTTTTCCTTGTCTTCCCAAATCTTCAAAAGATAAATATGTATGGGTTCATCAATATTTGGAGTCCAACTCGAACCCACCGCGGAAAAGGCGTCACAAAATAGACGACATCCATGATATAAGTTGACATGAAAAATTGGGTTGGTTTCCCCTTGGCTTCTAGTGAATGATATGTTGTAATCTCTTTAACCAATCTGTTTGACAATATCCTGGCCCAATCAAAAGAATAACCCTCGGCCACTGTGTGAATAATGGGCACCCATTGTAAAAAGAAATGGGTTGTGTCTTTTTTCCTATGGAGTCTACACATCATCATTTCTATGTACATTATGTGGGGTTCTAGTGAGAAAACTGGGTATATACCATGGGAATCAACTATAAACTTCTCAGGGCAAGAGTACCAGTCTTTAATTAAATCAGGAAGGTTTTTTCCATATTGGTCACATTCCTTCTTGTTAAATTCTACTAGGAAAGTGGCATTGTAAATGAAATTGGGTACCGGAGACAATTTTTACATCACCTGTAGATGTTCTGGATGGAAAGACCCAATTGTGACCTTTTGTGAATTGAAAATGGTTCGGGTAGGGATATCCACATTCTCCAATGCCCAACCGATCATGTCATTATAGGGATAGGCCTCGTCGCTATCTTATGTAGCTTTGATTGGGAAACAATTTTGTATTTGGTAGCTAGGTCCTCTGTCTCATAATCACCTAAGTCGTTCGGGCAATTGACCAATTTATACTGTAAAATATTGAACACTTGCGTCCAGGATTTAACGATGTCTATGCTTCTATGTGAGGTGTCGGAGAGGATATCTATGTTCTGGCTCGATCCTTCACCAAGTGATTTAGTTTCTTTTCAAGGAGCCACGGTATCAAGTCTCAGAGCTCTGATATCTATCACAGGAAATGCACAAATTTTATTACCTTGAAAACTTATTGCTTAGTGAAAACACACAATGAAAATTGAAATTCAATATCCTTTTCCTTTAATTGCGTCGATTTGCCAATACTTTTACTTACAAAGCATTTACTTTTCCTTAATGAATAATATTTCAGTGGTGGTCTAGGATATCACTTGAAAAGATTGTTGTGAATCAACTATTAGTGTCATTAATTCTCGGGAAAAGCGCAGATAAAATTTGAATTTATTCGAGTCATTATTTAGAGAAGGATTAATTATGTGATAATCCTCGTTAATGCGTCAGTTAATCACACTTATCGTTAATAAAAATTTGCGACTTCGGATATCGATATATCTTATGACATTTCAAGGTATAATTCCCAAAATGCGAAATCACAATGTAATTAATTAACTTTAATCATGTTTAATCCCCTTAAATAATCATGATCAATCTAAGATAGCTTCGCGATTTCAGATAGCGTGACTTTGAATGTCTTTCGAGGCAAAATCTTCAAAATGCGAAATCGCGATATGATTAATTAACCATTAATCATTTTTAATTCTTAATTAATTTGTTTTAATGCTTAAGACGATTTTGTGGTTTCGCCTATCGAGACTTTGGAATTGTTGTATGTCGAAATGTCTGCATTACGAAACTCTGAAACCTGATTTCTCAAAATTAGTCTATTAGTTATTTGACTTGTTAATGAGTAGGCAGCTCCATAATTCTTAAGAGATTAGGATCATTTGATTTAATGGGAGACTTCATCAATGGTGAGAATTAAGTGTGTGTTGTTTTTATTTAAACAAGAATGAAATCTATTAAAGTCTAAAGTTTTATAAATATATGTGTGTTCGAACATAGGCTCCATCTAGGGATCTCGTCTCCCTATGAGACACATAAGAACAGTAGACCAAGTAGCCTTTATTGGGTAAATGGAGTCATTATTGCATTTCTATGAAACACATTCTAAAAAGGGACACACAGACAGACTTTGGAATTCATCCATATCTCTGAAAACTTTAAAAACTTAATCATTCATCGATCTCAAGTTTAGGCTTATTAATGGATTCCTTTTCTTAAAATTGATTTCAGATTTGCTTAAGATAATCAAAACAACCTTAACTAGTCTATCAGAATTTGTTCGATTTTGTTGGCATCAAGGCAAGGTAATTTTAATTTTTTGGTCATGGAGTCCTGTGTTGGCTTAGAATGTAGATCTAGTTGAAAAGAGAACTAGTTACCAGAGTGCATTATAATACATGTATAACAACCTTGCAGATATCATAGACATTGATTCACTACCAATGAGCTTGTTCAGTACCCCAATGAAGTTATCTAATCCCCATATTGAATTTCCTTTCACCACTTCAATCAGTAATTTTTCATTTAAATGCCGAAATGAGGGAAATCATTTAATGAATTTCCTTTCATCATCTCTTTTTGGACTAGATGGGGGCAATCATTTTATGAATTTCCTTTCACCATCTGTATTATATTTTTTACAACATGAAGTGGGGGAAATAAATTTGTATACAATATACCAGGGATGACATCTATTTATAATTTAGCATCAAAGGTATATTAACTCACTTTGATTACTCTAGACTAATCTTCTTCCGACCTTCAAAACACCTTCTCTTACAGGAAGTTTTCAAGGGCAACTTTTAATTTCCAGGGACTTTCCTTGAGAGAAATTAATCAGTCTAAATCTGTTAGAAAATCTAAAGTAGTTAGGATTATCCCAGACATACTTTCTTTCAATTAAAGTCCGAGGGATCATAAATATTTTTTCCTATTCTCATGTTGCAGACTTATTTCTGAGCTTTCAGATTCAAGGTGAAGTATTTTTTCCTCCATGAAGATCAAGAAAAGATATTTTGAATCACAGGAAAATACAACTTGAAGATAAGCAGGAAAAACAAAAAGAGGATTCAGATCTTCTATCGTGAAAACGATCATTCCTATGCGAGTCTGCTTATGGATTCTCGAGTTATTTTCTTTAAATTCTTTTTATTGCTTACTTTCTTATTATAAATTTTATTTCATTTTTTTATTTTATTTCATTTTATTTTTAATTTTATTTTATCCAGAGAAAACTCTTGAGAATTAAAACATAATTTTATGTTCCTCTGGTTGTATATTAGGTGAAAACATTTGTACAGATGAAACTTCTATCATACCTAGTGATATCTCCTTGAAAATTTAACTTGGGTCAGTAGGGAAGAAGTTCATACCTTAGATTTTCTCTATGTTTTCAACCAAATAAACTATCTATTTATCACCCGTTTCGAGAGAAAGACAATGTTTTGAAACATGAGCATCGATTTCTGATACAACTTATCTCTTGACTATCATATCATATCATGCAATGAAAATAAACATGAGAGTTGTCAGGAAATTTTGTAGATCGAAAATCTATGCGTTACATATTTTTATATTTTTGTTTTTATGAAATCGAAAAACCTATTTTTATTTATAGTGAAAGTAAAGAATTACCGAAGAAACAAAAAATTGTAAACAAAAATGTGAAAATCAAACCAGTATGTACAATGGGAGTTCGAAATCTGGTTACTACATGAAATTCTTCAGGTAATGCCTGTTAATAGGGGCATTAACGATTTTCCCATAAATATTTTCTAACAAAAATGAATTCTTTCCCTCAAAAGTTGTGATCTTGAAAGGTCCACACCAGATATGGTCAAATTTTTCATGCTTTCCTGATTCTTCCTTCCTGGCATCCCATTTTAAAACCAGGTTACCAGGGAGGAATTCCCTATCTTTAGTGTTTTGTTCAAACGAGGATTTCATGTTATCCTGATATTTTTGGAGTCTCTCATCCACTTCAGCCCTATTTTGTTGGACTTCTATCAATTGATTTATTCTTTCGATGATATCATTTCACTCTTCCTTCGCGTCCTGCCAGAGTTTCATTATGGGTAGAGAAATATTTATGGGGAGAATCACATTGGTTATGTATACCATTTGAAAGGGGGACATTCCAATGTATTTCTTAGTGCCTATTCTATTAGCACATAAAGCATAGTTCAAATGCACATGACAAGCGTTCTTATTTTTAGTCAACACTTTTTTAATTATGGTGATTAAACTCTTGTTCGAGGACTCAGCTAATCCATTGCCTTAAGGATATTAGGTCGTTGAATGTCCTAGTACAATGTTGTACTTTTGACAAAAATTACCATAGCCATGGATTTGAAATCTTGGGCATTATCAGTGACTATCTTTCGAGGAAAACCAAATCTCGATAAAATGTTCTCTTCTAAGAAACTTATCACCATTGCGTCTGTTGCATTTCGCGTTGGAATGGCCTCCACCCATTTAGTGAAATAATGAGTAGCGGTCAAAATCCACTTATGTTGTGCATTTGAATGTGGATGTATTTCATCGATGAATTCTAGACGCCATTTCTGAAATAAATCTTTTGTTTTGATTGGAACCAAAGGTAAGGCCGAAAGGTTTTTCTTTCCAGAAAATAGTTGGTAGGGGTTGCAGGCTCTAAATTTGGCATTCACATTAGTGAATAATTTTGTCCAATAATATCCATATCTCATGATTTTATAGGTCATTTCTCTCGAGATGTGATTCCCTCCACACACCCCTTCATGAAATTTATTTATGACTCTCTCCGTTTCACATTATACTAAACAACTCAATAAAAATCCCAGAGGATCCTTCCAATATAGTTGGCTATCCATGATACAATACTTTACTACATGAAACTTCAACATTCTAGCTTTGGAAGGGGTCATATCACTTGGACACTGCAAATTTATAAGGTAAGAAAATATGTCTTTATACCAGGCAGAGGAAGAGAATTTTTCTTAGATCTCGGTTGTAGGTATAGTAACATCAAGTTCGTCTATGTTTGGAAAATATTCATAATCTTGTAGGTGATTTATCCCAAGTGCCCGAAAATTTGATTTGGCTAGTAATTTAGCTAAGCCCTAACCTTTGACACATTTGGTCGGTTTTACTTCTAGGTCAAATTCCTAAATCTTGGCTAATCATTGACCCCTTTTTCCATCACTATCTAGTTGAACTAATATATCCTTGACAATGTTGGTTGGTACATAGGCAATTATCTTAGAATGGAGTACATAAGTCCCGAAATCTTTGAGGGCCTTTACCATTGTGTATGCTTTCTTTTCCAATATATCATATTTCAGTTTAGCATCTCTGAGACTTTTACTAAAAAACATTATTGGCTACTTGAAACCTTCCTCGTTTTTTTGTAAGAGCACGGTCATGATAGTGTGTTCGGAGGTGAATGAGAAAATCAAGAATGCTTCCACATAATCTGGGTTGGCCAGCACCGATGATTCACCTATAAATTTCTTGATGCGTTCAAATGAAGCTTTGGCTTCGGTTGTCCATTTGACCTCGCTATCCTTTTTTAGCATATTTGTAATCAATTTTACAATTTCAACGAAGTTTGGGATGAATATTCTTAAAAAATTATTTTTTCCTAAAAATGATTGTATTTCCTTTCTGTTCCTAGGAATATTGATAGTATCTATAGCTTCAACCCTTTTCGGGTCAATTTTGATTCCATTTAGAGATACTATATGTCCCAAGAGTTTACCTTCTTGCATTGCAAAGTAAGATTTCTTTGGATTCAGAGGCAAACCAAATTTTTGACATTTCTCAAACGTCTGTTTGAGGTGTATCAGGTTCTCTGCATCAGATTTAGAAAACACGGCTAGATCATCAAGATAAATGAAAAGAAACTTATCTCTTTCGCTGACAAAGGCGATGTCCATAGCTCGTTGGAAAGTGGCTCCTGCATTCATCAAACTAAATGGCATTGTGTCATACATAAAGGTACCCCATGGGGTAGTGAATGCAGTTTTTTCTTTGTCATGCTCGTGGAGTGCAATTTGATTATAGCCTGAAAATCCATCAATCATAGACATTATATTTTCTTCGACCACTTTTTCAAATACGTGATCCATTTGAGGTAATGGATAATTATCTTTGAGAGATATTCTGTTTAAATTTTTGAAATCTACACACAGTCTGATTTCACTGTTTTTCTTGTTGGATTACTGAGAGGGGGGGG
>JZKD02S1802214.1:392733-412992 GCA_000966675.3 Picea glauca
AGCGTTTTCAGTGCCTAAACCAAGCACCCGCGTGCCTTCCACCAAATGTGCCAAAATGTCGAACGGTTAACGAAACTAAAGCCCTCCAAGTCGGAGGTGTTGGGCGCATGGGGGGGACCATATGGCCACGTTCCCCGCTCAAAAAGGGCTCACCGTTCTTTGTTTAAACCCAGGCCACCAATACAAAATGTTTAATTTAATATAAACAATTGTGTATACCTTTCAAGTACTAATGTGTGGAATATTGGTTGGCGGAACTTTGTTAAGGCGCTTGTATGGTGGGGAGGTCCGGGGGTCGAACCCCGCGGCCTCATATAATTTTAATGAATCAAATATTAAACCAATCAGCCAGTAAGTGGGTGCCATGTGGCAGCCCTTCATTGGGCCACGTGGCACCCTAATATTCATTCAATTAGAAGCCACGTGTCACAACCTTACTCGCCCACTGTCAACCATTAAATGCCTGCCACGTGTCACCATAATACTTGCCCCAGAATCGACCAATGAAAACGTGACACGTCATCTGTCTGCCACGTCAGCTGTATGGCCTCTGCCATGTCAGTTGTACGGCCTGCCCAGTCAGCATCCTCTTTTTTTACTTGTTTGGCTCGGCGAACAGATCGCGATAACTTCTCCATACGGACTCCATTTGCGAAAGTAAATATACCGCCGGAATCAGGAGAACGAGACGAAAGCAATGGCACCGTTTTCGTCGCATTCTGAGAACTTTGAATTTTGAGCATTTTTTTGACCCCTGGTCCAGATTCTGATCAACTAGGAAACTGGCATTGTAAACTAAATTGAGTATCAGAGACAATTTATACATCACCTGTAGATTTTTTGGCTGGAAAGACCCAACTGCGACCTTTTGTGAATTGAAAATGGTTCTGGTAGGGATATCCACATTCTCCAACGCCCAACCAATCATGTCATTGTAGGGAAAGAGCCTAGGCCTCGTTGTTATCTTATGTATCTCTGACTAGGAAATTTTTTTGTATTTGGTAGCTAGGTCCTCTGTCTCATCATCACCTGAGTTGTCTAGGCAATTGACCAATTCATACTGTAAAATATTGAACACTTGCATCTAGGATTTAACGTCGTCTATGCTTTTGGGCGAGATGTCGGAGAGGATATCTATTTTCTGGCTCGATCCTTCACCAGGCGCTTTAGTTTTTTTTCGAGGAGCCATGGTATCAGGTCTAAGAGCTCTAATATCTATCACAGGAAATGCACAAATTTTATAACCTTGAAAACTTATTTCTTAGTGAAAACACACAATGAAATTTTAAATTCAATATCCTTTTCCTTTTATTGCGTCGATTTGCCAATACTTTTACTGATGAAGCATTTACTTTTCCTTAATGAATAAGATTTCGGCAATGGTCTAGGATCTCACTTGGAAATATTTTTATGAATCAACTATTAATGTCATTAATTTTTGGGAAAAGCACAAATGAAATTTGAATTTATCCGAGTTATTATTTAGCGAAAGATTAATTACGTGATAATCCTTGTTAATGCGTCTGTTAATCACACTTATCGTTAAGAAAATTTAGCGACTTCAAATATTGGCATATCTTATGACATTTCAAGGTATAATCCATGAAACTTGAAATCACGATGTGATTAATTAACTTTAATCATGTTTAATCCCTTTAAATAATCATGATCAACCTAAGACAGCTTCACAATTTTGACTATCAGGACTTTGAAAGTCTTTCGAGGTAGGATCTCCAAAATGCAAAATCGTGATATGATTAATTAATCGTTAATAATTTTTAATTATTAATTAATCTGGTTTAATGCTTAAGACAATTTCGTGATTTTGACTATCGGGACTTTGGAATTGTTGTATGTCGAAATGCCTGCATTGCGAAACTCCGAAACCCGATTTCTCGAAAGTAGTCTTTTAGTTATTTGACTCGTTAACTAGTAGGCGTCTCCATAATTCTTAAGATATTAGGATCATTTGATTTAATGGGAGACTTCATCAACGGTGAGAATTAAGCACACATTGTTTTTATTTAAATGAGATTGAAATCTATTAAAGTCTAACTTTTTATAAATATATATGTGTTCCAATAGTTGGGATGGGTTCATAAAACGATTCAAGGGTTTAAACCTCAAAGTTTCTCAAGCCATTTCCCAAAATTTCAATGGCACTAAGGCAAAGATTGGAGATTTACAGTTGGAAGTGATAGAGGATTCATTTGCAGAGGCCACTGGATTGCCCCAAGAAGGAGCGCGTTGGTTTAAAAACATCAAGCTCGAAGGCATCCCTTGGCACCTTCTAATGGCTTCCAAGAAATAGTGTTACAGTGTAAAAGGTACACCAATTGTTTTATTTAAGCCATGATGGCATGGTTTACTATTGATACTTAAGCAGTTTGTCACCTATGAGGGTAGATACAGACTAGTTTTCCTGTGTCATGTCCATTTATTGATGGTATTTTTAGGTTTTGGTTTAAATATGCCATTCTATCTACTTAGGAACCGACAAAAAATGGCCAAATTCTACCAAGGTAAAACCTAAATGCACAGTATAGTTTGTTCGATCACGGCCTGATTCGAATTCTAGTAATTTCTCAATTGTCTAAAGTTGGGGATAGTTGGAAATATTTCATGGGTAGAAATGGGTTCACCCTACCTAAAAACATGACAGACTCACCTCTACATTTTAATGAACCCTCCAATCCTTATCGATCAAACCCCTCTCTGGAAAACCTACATGTCAATCTGCAAGAAATCCCCGTGTCTATAACTAAAACCCCTGTTGTTTTCCATAAGTTTACCAAAGGAAAAAAACTGAGACGTGCTTTTATCCCCAAGAAATATTAAGAAGATGTTTTGTATGATCTAAAGGATAAAGTCATTAATGTTCTTGATCCTGAGCCATTTCGGGTTGATTTAAATGAACTTGAAATCAAGATAAGGGGTAGGAGAAAGATACAGAGAAGTCCAGACAACAATTTTAGAAATAAAAGACTCGGTCAACTCTTATCTAGAACACTAAACACATAAATCGTGATCATGAAGAACATATCCATGTTGTTGAGATCGATGATCGGATTCCTAAGGACGATATCGATGTCGATACACCACAGTTCGATTTTGTATCCAATCTTCCTCCATTCCTAAAGAAACATGAAGGTTTTTCAGGCATTCAACATGATCTAAAACGAATCATGGAACATGATAATTTACCCACTACAGAGCATACTCGGCCTTTGCCAAACATGGAACCATTGCATTGTGAGAATTTTTTCGACTGGATTGAAAAGTATTATCAGAATGTTCCTTATCTACAGGCACAGTTGAACCAAGTGGTCACTCGAAACTCAGTGCTTGAGAGGGAGAACGATGAGCTCAAATCTTGTGTTTGATCGAACGCATAGAGATCCAACAAGCACACTAAGCAATCTAGGAATCTTGTTATTAAAAATTCAACCAATTTCAATACTATTATAAACTCTGACTTGTTTGATGCCTCTCTTTCGAATTTCTGAATTGGTAAATAGTTCGTTTGTAGTTAATGATTTGATTCAGTTTGGATAATAAGTCGATTCATTTTGATTTTGTTTTTATTTTAGACTAGCTACATAATCGAAAGATTCTGTAGCCAGTCTTTTGAATTATTTATTTTAATTATTATCTAATTTTGATTTTGTTTTTATTGTTTCATGTGAACAACAGATGGATGTGCTATGATTAAGAAAATGAGTCATGGTTTGGGCATTTAGTGGACTAGTAATTTTTTGTTTTGAAAAACAATGTTTATTAATGTGAATATTTTTTATTAAAAGACTTCAACAAAATTATATTTTTGTTATTTTATTTTAGTAAAAACTTATTTTTAAAAAGATCTGCCTCTATCTTCCATGATAGGAGGGACATATCAGAAACTTTTTTAAATACCAATGGTTTCCCAGTGATAGGGAAGATTCCTCTTGGACCATGTGATGGACATATTTTTGAAACTATATGGGAAAGAAGTTTACTCTTTGGATTTCGTCCTATGTAGATTGTGCAGTGTTTTTCATTGTCTTCTCATGTAATTTCTAGGTGTGAAATGTTATATGTATTGAGCTAGTTTTAGTTTGTTCTGCACATAATATTTTATATCATGCTTTTCTTTATGTTGGTCATTATCTTTTGTTTTAGTTGATATTTGTGACTAATCATCTATTCAATTATTTTGAGTTTACATCTGATGCTAGATAGTTGGTAACACCATTTTTTAGAATTGGAATTTATTTCATTTTCAATTATCGGATATTCTAAAGTCACATGATATATAATTATTTGTCTTTATGTCATCATAAATTTGTTCCAAAATGTAAAATACTTCTTTGAGTTTCTTCAGGAAGTATTGTGCTTGCTTTTGTGATAGGTTTACACTTGACACAGGTTAAGAGGAGCTCATACAAATACAGAGAGATGAATCCAGTTTAGTACTGCTGATCAACAAGAGGTTAGTTAGTTTATTTTTTATTTAATTTGTTGATTAATGAATGAATAGTGATTGCAATCATTTAAACGTTAATTTGCTTTGTCTATCTTCGTTACATCATTTACAATATTGTTCATTCATTGTTTATTAGTTTGGTAATTAGAGTACTAGAATAATTTTGTTTATTTTAAATCTTGTTTAGGTCCATTATCTTAAAACAATTATTTTCACAAGGCTTTGCTTAAACCTTGTAAATTGTATATAGCTATTGTACATAAGCACTGTTAGTTAAGAATTTGTAATCAAAGTGTTGATTGTTAGAATTGTATATTTAGTTAATTCACATCATTTAGTTGTTTTTAGGATCCTAGTTGGCTAACGAAGCCATAAAACCCGTCAGGGTATATTATACTAAATGGATTGGGTTAAATAGACAACCCTGGTCTGGATCTTCCCTTCCATTTGATGGTGTGTCATAAACTCCCGTCAACAAGTACCCCATCATAATTTAAGTGGAAAAGTACTGAATTTATGACACGATATTGTGTAGATTTTAGTCTGAGAGCTCTCATTTCCTTAGGGTTTAGGTTTTCTGGGAAAGTCCCATGATGCAGGAGGTAAAAAAGTTTTCCATACCAAGAATCTTTCCCTGGGGGAATGTATACAGCTTCACTAAACCATAATGCTAATTCATTTTCCCACCCAAGGTCTTCATTTATTCGGTCTTGGGCTTCTGTGGCCAGTTTACACAATCCTTGTCTCTTCACTAGTTTGGCAGGTTTTATATCTAGATCAAATTATTGGACAAATTACATCCAATTACCTCTTCTCTCCCCCATCTCATGTTGAGTGAATAGGGATCGGACTGCATGATGAGGCATGATGACTTTGGTGTGATTTTTTAGGATGTAAGATCTGAAATGTTTTATTTCTTTGTACACAACATAAGCATGTTTGTTTATAGAATGGTAATTCAATTCAGCCCCTAGGATATTAGTGCTCATGAATGATGCCAGTGCCTCATTGTTATCATCATCCTTCTTGGTCAAAACTGTAGCTAAGGATTGGTTAGAGGTGAAAGTATAGAGGAACAATTATTTACTAAAGTCAGGACTTCGCAGCACCGGAGCTTGAGATATTGTAGTCTTGATATTATTGAAAGCATCTTTTCACTCGTCATCCCACTTAAAATCACCATCCTTGTGAATCATTTTTTGTAAGGGTTTGATAGTTTTATCGAAATCGGGCATGAACTTCCTCACAAAATTAATTTTCCCAAAGAAGGATTGCATAGACTTTTTTTTGTGGGGTAAGGGGAGCTTAGCTAAATTGCCTTTATTCGTTCTGGAACTATGTGAATTCCTACTTGAGATATAATATGACCTATTAATTTCCCTTCCTCAACACCAAAGATAGTTTTATTAGGGTTTAAATATATTCCATATTTCCTACACATTTTCAAAATCTAGGTTAGATGTTGGATGTGGTCTTTTCTAGATGTTGGATGTGGTCCAAGTATACTGCTACACATATGTTAATCAATCCCTAAAAATCTACGTCCATGTCCCTTTGGAAGTTTTCTCCTGCATTAATCAACCCAAAGGGCATGCATTTATAAGAAAAACTTCCCCATTTGGTTCAGAAGGTAGTTTTCAATCGGTCTTCTTATGAAACTAGAACCTGGTTGTAACCTGAAACAATGTCTAGAAGGGAGAAAATTCCAGAACTAGACACTGTCTGAAAGAGTTGTACCATCAGTGGAACTTGGTAGTTATCCTTTTTTAATGCTCTATTAATATTTTTGTAATATACACATAGGCGGATTTCCCCAGACATTTTCCTGAAAGGAACCAAATTTGCTACCCAGATAGAGTGTATAACCTAAAAGATAATGTTAGCATCTAGTTGGCCCTTGACCAGGTTTTGAGGAAACACTAGTCATGTTTGACCATTTTTGGGACTTTGACAGGCTGGTCAAAGATGAAGTGCCCAGGCAAAGCGGAGATCGTGGGATATCGCCTTTTTTGCAGGATCTTTGGGGATTTTAGGGTTTATGTAATGGGTATGGGATGTCATCCCATGGGTTTACCCATGTTTAGGCATCTTTTGTAATGTATAAATAAGTATCTAGGCGATGTAATAAAAGGTCGGTGTGCTAAGTTCTAGTGTTGGCTATGTACAAAGAAGTATGAGAGTAGTTCAATCCGTGTGATTATAGTTATGATCGGATTTGTGCAAGAACCTGTGCGGGTTGCTAAGTGTGAATAGTTGTGAAGGATTTGTGCATATTGTATGTGATACTTGCAGAGCTAAGTGAAAGTGGTTGTAGTTGGCTTTGTGCCTTGACCTAATCTAGGGAAGGATTATCTGGCGAGGTGTGCGCAAATATCCTATCCTTTGCGGAGTTGGATCTATGGCTTGGTTCATGTAAGAAGATTGGAAGAAGATAATAAAGAAGAAGAAGAGTTGGTGGACATAGCCCCACACTGGGGTGAACCACATATATCCTGTGTTGATGTGCTTTGTGCAATGTTATTCATGATGTTTATGCTTATTTTTTCTTAGTGCATTGTTCTTGATGTATGATAGATAGATATATGATTTCTTAGTAATTTATGATGTGAATGAATGTTAGATAGGAATTGATGCTAAGTTGTTAGAGGTGTTGATATGTTTATTACAACGTTGTTCTATATTTAGGGTTTAATCTGTGAAGTGAATAAGAATCATAATTGAATGAATAATATTGGCTAAGTACTCTGTTGAAGTGTGTAATCATAGATCTGTGTCCCAGCTAGCTTATATACACTTGATTCCTACAACCCCCCTACCTCTACCTCGGATGAGACTTCATCTGCTTCGTAGGTGTTTCCGAAAGGGTCGGTAGTTAGGGTTTTTTTGGTGCATTGTTGAAGTGTTGAACCCTGGGTATTCCTCTGCGCCAGGACATGGTTTTGTTGCCGGGACCTAAAACTATGATTGTTGGGAACTGAAGAAAACAAAAATCTATGTGCGTAGATCTGTTGTTGTAGTGCGAAGTATTCTACTCTAATTGCGAAGCTCTGTACTAAAAGAGAAGTTTGATATGAAAAAAAGAGGTAAGATATTAAAGCTTTATGCTCTGATAAAGGTAAGATAAGTGGGAAATGTTTTCTTTGAAAGTAGGAATCTAGGTATGCTTGATAGATTTGGTCCTATTATGAAAACTAGGGCATAGCTAGAAGAAATAAGATTTGATCTGAATAGATTTGATAGAAATAGTGAAATATATGTTATTCCTATGCATAGAAATAATTTTTGGACCAACAAGTGGATGTAGGACCCTAGAAAGAATTTGTGAAGATTGCAGGTCCATCACTGTGATCCCAGTGCATAGTACAGGAAAGGTTGGGGATCATTTAAGAGAGAGAGAGGATTTACACTATGTTATAATTGCAAAAGATCGGGGTATCTTTCTAAAGAATTCCCTGGCATAGGTCCTATTTGTCTTTGTTGTAAATTTGTTGGTCATGAGGTTTTGGATTTCCCTAGAATGATTGGTAAAGTTGAAAAGATGAAACTGAGACAAGAAAACCATGAGGAAGATCAAGAAACTAAGGATATGTTAGAGAACCAGAAAGAATAAGAGAATATATTATTATAGATGAGATAAACACTGAAGGATCACATAGATGTCAGTTTACCAGAGATCTTAAAAGAGAATGAGTGCATAGAAAAAAGAATAGGAGACTTCGACATAGATTGTGCATTAGATGAGGAAACACATGTAAATATGATGTGATAAAGTACTTGGGAAATTTTGAGAAAGCCTATTATGATTCCTTCATTAGGAGGGATAGTATTGTTTAAAGGAAAGATGATAACCCTGTGTGGAAGACTTACTAATGTACCTATGATTTATAATGGAACATCAACTGAAGAATAATTTGAAGTCATTAAGTTTGTGGAGAAAAGCGCCCCGTTTGCACTTTTGTTAGGAAAGACTTGGATTGAGACAGATTAGATCTGAAGGAAATAAGAAGAGGAAGCTATAGAACAAAAAAAGAAAGAATTAAGGGACTTCATGGCTATGAAAATAGCATGAATAATATAATAACAAGAGGACAAGTCAAAGAAAATGAGGACCAAATACTTAGTTGTCGAAGCTGCAAGAATGCAGGAAGGCTTGAAAACCCTATCCATGCAGGAGAAAATAACACCTACCCCAGAAGTAGTAAGCGAAGAGGTATTAAATTTGAACCCTTTGGAAGACCCTCAACAGTGCGAATCTACTACTCTAAGAGAAGATAAGAATAAGAATGGAACGAGGAACCCCAAGACTCAAATCATAGGAAAGAAGGAAAGAAATCTCAGTAAGAAGAAAGAAAAAATAGAAATACTACAGAAAGTTCCAGAGAAGACTTCGCGGAAGGAAGGCTTGCAGAATTTGAACCTTGCCGGATTAGCAAAACTGCGTAGAAAATCACTTCACCACAGAGAAGCTATATTACCATTAGAGGCATCCTAACCATTAGAATGAAATTATGGAATGGTTAGAAATGAATTTATTGTGGAAAATATCACCATTGGACCATTGAGACCACACCATAATGAATGGATTGAGGCATTTCGACCCGTTGGATGAATCCATTACGATGTTGTTTATTTAATTCATTGCATGTTGTATTGGGACCACTTTTGCAAACTAAGATATTCAAGATAGTAGAGAAGTGATTTCATACCATGTTGTGTTGTCTAAGACCTCACCACTAATTCGATTACCTTGAGTGTCCAAGCTATTTGATTATGAGAGTGTATGTCGGGCGACCTTAGCACAGTCGAGAAATCCGTAGAAGAGATATCGATAGACCTGATGGCTGAGAAGGTTATGTCCATAGGTATATAGGCCTCATCAACGAGAGGATTTAAAGAATCTCCCTCAACTGGACGTCGATCTGGGCCATCCCGAACTACGAAAAAGAAGAGAAGAAAGCACCACGATGATCTAGTGAACGCAAAGAATCTCTCATCGTTATTTATCGACTATATCTCTCCCTTGGCTAGCGCGGTTAGTCGTGACAGCATCTTGAGAGATTTTCAATACACATTCATCACTCATATAGTGGGATGGGAAAATATTCTCTTTGTTATTAACTTTAATGAATCAACTTACAATGTCGAGACCGGCCACTGCTTCATGAATCCCGATCCCGGGCTCCTCTTCACATGTCCTCCAACTTCTTTGCTTTGTATCTCTTCTTTCACAAGGATGGATAAAGGGTTGGGACAATGGGAATATGAAATTGGGTAGAGTTTCTTTACTCTCTTTTTACTCTTCCAAATGGGACCCCTAGCCCTTCTTTTATAGGCTAGAAGAAGCTAGGTATTTGGATGAACCCTCGACCATGCATGGCCGAGAGTTTCAGTTAACTCTCCCAAAGTTGTGTGTTCCATCAGCAAATTTCCTTTTTTTGTGCTTTTGTCGGTCCACGCGAGTTGTCTAAGGTCAACTAGCATGTACATGCGTGCAGTAATGGAGTAGGGCGCGTGGGCCCTTATAAAAGAGGTTTTTTAAAGAGTTTGTTCAGCAATTCTTTGGAAAAGAAGGTATCTGAGATGGCCTGATGCCAGGTAAGCATGTATGCTGCAATTTAGGGTTATAACAGATGCCCCCTAATGTGTGAGGTCAGAAGAGCATCTGATGGCCGAAATACATTACCAATCTTTACTGATGTGCCGAATGATTGAGCCCAAGGATTAGGAACCGGGAGGTGTCGTTTGCAAAATAACAAATGTCTCACCAAGGTGGGCATACCCATGCTTGGGATAAAATAGAATCATGGATACCAATCAAATACACTGTAGATCCATGTCATATAACTATATAAAGAGTAGCCACGAATAATACACAATGGAGCTACATCTCAAAATCAAAAAGATATACATATAGAGTATCCATCTTCTAGAAGATGATACGGCTTGATGGCTAGAGATTAGGTCTTCAGAGCTCGAGAAACTACTTCCAAATCTTCAAAACTCGGGTAGGAGTGTAATATGAGTGTACAACTACACTACCCAGAGGTCTTCGATGACTCGTCGGTCATGGACTTGATGATCAGACTAAAGGCTTCATTGATTTCGAACAAGGACTTGATTGGACATTCAGGATGGACAGGTATGAGGGAAAGAGACAAATTGCAGAGGGGCCGACTCAGGCTTGGTGACAAACTTCCCTTGGACAATAGCATGATAAATGATGAGACTCAGGCAGCATGGCATTAACATAAGTTTACGAGGCAGGAGGCAACACAAACTCTCCATATGTTTGGAAGAATAACCAAACAGGGGAGGACACAGCTCTATGTAGCGAGAACAACTTCCTAAGGTCATATGAAATCCCATGGTTTGATGAACAAATGGACAGATGTGATTTATCCAAGGGTGACTCATTATGCTTCCAATAAAGAAAATACTTTTCCCTTCCTCTTTTTAGCATATATTTGATTTTTTTGTTTTTGTCTTTTTGGAAAAAAGAATAAAGGAATGTTACGTTACAATGGAGGAACGAGTGTTGCGAACATACAAGTTCAAGGCACAAGGACAAGACTGATGTTCAAAATAATGATACTAGAGAAAAATACTCCAGGGGCCAAGGGTGTTAAAACGCAGAAGCAAACTATTACAAGGCTGGCATATAAGGTATGAAAATGCGGTTAACAAAACACACAATGGTAACGTCCTTCGATGTACATTTAACGAGCCCAGAGAAGGTAATCTCGGTGGTTTTTCATATTTAGAGAGTCTGAAAAAACATAAAAGGAGACTCCATTGGGGTACATTTTTCGAAGATAGTCTATTCAGTTTGAAAAAGGGGTAAACTAGCACTGACAAGACGTCTATTCAAAACCATTTTAACGAGTGTGATAAGGACAAGATCACTCAGCCATTTTTTCATTTTTAAGGAGTCTAAAAAAAGATTAACTATGGACTCTGTCAGGAATTTTCTTCTGGACCAGTTTAACGAGTGTGAAAGAATAAGCTCACTCGATGATCTTTTCAATTTTAGGGAGCCTAAAAAGAGCTTAACTATGGACTTCGTGGGGGTTCCTTCTTCGTAAGTTTAGTCCCTCAGGCCCAAAAAAGGGATAAAATTATACCTAAGAGTACTCTTCTAAGGAACTGAAGTTCCATAGAGTATACCTTTGTTCCTATAGTTGACCGTCCAAACTGAAAAAGGGGTAAACTACCATCGGACAAATGTGACTTCAAATTTCAGTTTAACGAGCGTGAAAGGCCACAAGATCGCTCGGTAATATTTTCATGTTTAGAGGATCTGAAAAAGGGCTTAAAAGAAGACTCATAGAGGTTACTTTTCTCAGTTAATCTGGACAAGATCGAAAAGCATAAATGCAGTCTCACCAGATGTTTCTTTCGGATCTCAAAGAGAGCTTGACAAACAACAAAGTTAGCTCATGATCAACTCTTTATGGGTCGATGCCTAGCATCTCCTTGAGGGAGCAGTATGCTCCAACGAAAACATTGTCTATGATGCCAAGGGTTCTAGAGATATTGATGGGTATCATTTCATAAATGGTTTCCATATTACCCTCAACATAAATCTCGTGTGTAGCTAAGGGATTAATAGGACAAGACCTATCTCCAGTCATAGTCAAGGTGAATTCTCCAGCATCGATTTTGCTTAACTGTTGGAGGAAGTATGATCTATGATGAATATCTTCCTAGGGTTTGTCCGGACTAGTCATTGCTTCAATTACAGCTTCATCATAGGGCAAGACTAAGTCTAATGAATCGGTGTCAGCGAGAGAACCCTGAGCCCAAACAGGTGTGAGAAGTGGATCAAACTCTTGTGCAGGAGTTGGATCAGTTTTGGTTGAAGCTTGCTAGACTAAAGAGTATGCTACTTTAGCTGCAAAGAAGGGCATGGACATGCCTGGGTGCCATGTCCCATCCATCATGGCCGATGGGGAAGGAAGTATCCACGGATCATCGAAGTAAGTCATGTGGAATGACAAACTTGAAAAATCTCAACCTTATGGTGATTGGATATAAACTTGATATCGCCTTGAGGGGGCAGGTAATTGAAGGTACCCATCAAAGATGGGCACAAACCAACCCCTACGTTGACCACACCTAGTTGAGGATTATCAATCATCGGGACCGTGGATGCCCCCAATGAAGGGTCAGGTTTGGAGAAATACAATTGATCGATGGTCACTATCCAACCCTTGTGTGAAAACAACAAGACCCGAAAAACTGTAGCAACCACAGCTTGCATGGAATAAGTCCAACTCCTTCCTAACAAGGGATTATAGTCAAGGGGTGCATCGACTACCTCTACTTCGAAACACACAGTCTTCCCTCCTAATTGCATGGGAAAAGAAGGAAGGATACCATGTGGTCGTAACGAACGATCGTTGAAAGTGGTGAGGAGAGTAGATGATAAGGACAAAATGAGCTAGCCAATGGCCTTCCAACATGCTAATGACATAACACATGTCAAGGCGCCCTCATCAACCACCGTGCAGAAGATATTCCGAGTAAAATTTTTCATGGGACAAGCCAGTACTATCTAAAACACTATGTGGTAAGGCATATGAGGTTTCAAGTCGGTTTTATCCAGCATGATTGTACCCAGATTACAAGTCTTGGTAGATCCTAAAGCGGTTAACAAGTCTTTCCTCTGGGAAGGACATCTTTGGAGGACCTCCAAATCAGACATCGCATAAGGGGTTTGTGATAAATCTTCCACCACAGAGTAGTTCTGGGTGGCCCTTGCGTTTGGGTTATGAGAATATTTTTTGAAAGTGCCTTTGGGAATGTGTGTCATTGTTTCACCCAACGTCTTCTCAATCTGTAGAGGAAGAGATGGCAGTTCAGCTTCTTTTCCCTTCTCAGAAGTGCTTAGTTTACTATATTCATGTGCTCTAGTCGATATAAAAGAATCATCCTTTACCATATATACATTAGAAAATGTTGTGTTGTTCGAAGATGGAGAGAGTTCTTGGCTGCCCCCTTTCGTGCTTGCAGAGGCTTGGGTTATATTTTTCCCATGTTGAAATGGATTGGTCAACACAACAGGTTGTTGTTGCATCACAAACTTTTGGGCTTCTGCAAGCCAAGAACATAGATGGGTCGGGTGGTATTCCGCGCACAAGTTGCATGGATACCTCGCCTTCCATTTCTCAGTGTTGTCCCCGCCAGCATTATCGGTAGGTTTTTTATCCCCCTTACCATTCTTTCCTTGTTTTTTCTGTCCTTCAGGATGCTGGGTAGCATTTGGGTTAGTCGATTGCACTATGTGTACCTCTGACATTTTGGTAGGGGGAGTAGCCAAAGTAGTACTTTGGCTAGCCACCGTGTGTTTTATAGATAATTGTTGCAACTACTTCATCAATTGCTTAACGACTTTGTTTGTGTTGAACCAACAATACCATCGGCATGTGGTCCAACTCTCTGTCTAGTTTTATCAAGTATTGAGCGTGGTGCATCTGGCAAGATGTTGTATAATAAACCGAACTGAGAATAGATGAGCTCAAATTGTTGAGCTCTCATGATGGAGTCTTCTTCGAAGAATACTCCCAACATTGAGACGTCTTTGGATAACTATGGGACCAAAGACTTAAGGAACCACTCAAGCAGGAATGCTGGTGGGACTGGCACCTTAATTAAACTCTTCTGGCATCTCCATTCTTGGATGTGATCAGAGATATGGTCCGTTGTTGTCTGTTCGAAATTGGCAAGTAGCTCTATGTCAGCATCGTATCTCACAAGTAACTGGAAATGGTTTAGGAAATCCATTGCTAGTTCATCGAAGGAAGATTATCTTGAGTGATCGAGCTCAATGTACCATTTTGTGGCACTCCCAATGAGAGTACGTTGAAACAATCGCAATTGTATGGAGTCGTCTTTCAATGAGTTAGATGAGCACCAAAGATGGAAGGTAGTCACATGATCTTCTGGATCTTCGTTAGTCTTGGCTTCAAACTTTGGGATGTCTGAATGAAACTTTGTTGGCATAGGAAGCCAACGCAGATCGTGACAGATAGGGTCATCCAACAACCTTGTCAAATCTGGCAAGTGTAAAGTCCCCAGGAAGGGTAGTTTGGGTTGTTGGTGATAACCTGGGAAAAAGGGTCCTGGAGTTTGACTGGCACCGGGCTGCCAGGAAAAGTTCGGCTGCTGGACCGGATTTTGGTAGAAACCATGGCTCTGTCCAGCGTATGGATTTTGCGTATGTGGAGACATCATCGGTTGATTTCCCAAATATGACATAGATGGTTGGGCATGCATTATATTCGAAGGACTTTGGGAAGGGTTGCCCCATGTTGGTCCTGTGGGGATAGGCATAGTAGTTTTTCCGGGGTTCCATTGATTGTGGAAAAAATTACCCCAGATCGGCATTCCGAATGAGGGAATGGATCCCTACCAAGAATTCCAAGGCCCTAATGTGAAAGAAGTTCCTAATTTTTCCCCATGTGCAGGAATAGTACCCTGCATAGAAATAGATTGTCCAAAACTGGGATTGCCCCCAGTTAGCAAGGTGGCTGACAAGAAGGCGTTGTTAGAAAAATTTCCAATCAAAGAAAATGGTGTCAAACCTACCAAAATATTATGTGAAGGTGGTCCTTGACTCCCCGCTCCAAACAAACTATGGTGTGTAGGTTTCCCGGCAGATTGCTGATGTGAGCCACCGAGTGAAGGGGACGAAGGAGGGATATGACCTCCTCCATAAGGGAAAGTGTTAAAAGGAACAGGAGTTCCCCCCATGTGACCTTGCAGAGGAGCACTAGATCTCCCTACCCCTAGACCTGAAGTCTGTAAAGTGGAGTAGGAAAGTACAGGAATTGTACCCAAACTAGGCATCCTGTATGAGAACGGAGGGCCTGTCACACTTGGTGTGAAAAGGGTTGTGGTCGCCGCCAAAGACGGGATCAAACCACTGTGCGATGTAGACGCGGTTGAGACCATGGTAGCTCATACCAGTGACGGTGGGTTAGGAGGTGAAAACTCTCTCGTGGTGACAACCGTAGTGGGAATTGAAGAATTCCTAGAAGGAGTAACAACATTTGTTTCCATTGCCCCGTCCAACACTATCTGGCGCTCGTAAAATTGAATTGGTACGATGAAAGGTGCCAAGAAATCAGTGGTTGGGGTTTCAACCAGGATAATAGAATTTAATTCAAGGTCCAAAATGATTGATTCATCCAGAGGTTGGTCGGGCACAATTTCTTGTGACTCGGTCGCTTCAAAAGACCCTTGTTGGTCTAGCTTTCGCCTTAATGGTGGAGGGGGTGGATCCAGTGTAACCGACAGAAGGCTAAGTAGCCTTCATGATCGATGGACCTCATGATCCTCCACTGTGTGAGAATATCAAAGACACTTTAGGGTAGTCTAAATGTTCAAAAGTAACACACACTAGAAAAGTCCCTAGAACATAAGACAGGCAAACACTAAATTAATTGGAAGAACAGTTACAACAACCAACACTAGAGCAACTTACTGGTGCAAGTGAAAATCGAAAACAGAAGCACCCTTTGGGTATACTCTGCAAAGCATGGCCCAATTTCTATCCTAGGTACTGCGGTATACCCGCGCAGTCACCTGTGTATGTCCCTAAAAAATATAGGCAACTAGGTTGCCAGTGCGCGAACAGTCACCAAGCGGGTACAGTTGAAAGTTGGGTAGACCACAATGAGCAGGGTATCAAGCCCAAAACCTATCAAGGGTATCGAAAGCAAGTGTCCCAGAAGACAACTAAGGATCTCAAATGGATTCGATACCCACAACGCCCCATGGCAAATGCAATCGACGGAATCCCAAAACAAGCCCTCTATATGTGTTCTCCACTACGATTGGTCCGGCTTTGGAGGGGTTATCTCCACTACCTTTTCACACACGACCTCATGTTTATCCCCTGTTTTAGAGGAGGGTGTCGGATAACTTTCATGATACTGGACTTATACACTCCCTAAATCAGACTCCAATGTTTGATTTTAAATGGCCTTGAAGAGTTTCCTCTCCAACCTAATCCAAGGCCCTAATCCTGAACTAGTTGGTTAACCCTACAAACATAAAAGTTTAATAAATTTTAGATTTAGTATTAATTTTATGGCTTGTCTTATGTCAAGGTGTATGAAAGTGAAACTTATGATGTGTAAAAGACGAAAGTAAAGATGAGTAAAAAGATGGAAACAAAAACTTTCACTTAATGCAAAATTTCAACAACTTTTCAAAAAAAAATTATTTTTTATTTTTTCTAAGATTTTGGACAACAAACTCAAAAGGAATTTCACTCGACTACGAGATAATTATGAGTTAAGTAAAATGCAACAACTTATGAAATAAAAGACTTTTCTCTAGCTAATAATGCAAAATCACACTCTGCAACCAAACAAGAAAATGAAAGAGATTTTTATTTTATTTTTATTTAAATGTTGATAAAGCAAAAAGGAAAAATACCAACAAGTAAAAACCAAGAAAAACAATTATGGCCTAATCGTAGATCCCAAAGAATCACTTCAACAAATCACACACTATAAACTTTAAAAAATGACTCTCACACTTGTCTAAAAACCCTAAAAAATAAATAAATTATGACAGTTTTTTAAATGAGAAAAAACAAGCTAAGGCTAAGATTAATCCTAAGCTACTGACTACTAAGACAGAGATTCAAATAATTGAGAGGTATAACTCTCATCAAGGGAAAGTATGACTTCCTTACCCTCAACAAAAACTATCCTACCCAAGCACACTACTGATAATCAAACAACAAGCGTGTGAACGTGAGTTGTATAGAGCCAGAGGGCGTGTACACGCGGGCTAACCTTCTACAGGCTGCGTGTATATCTAAAACTCTGAGAAAAAATAAAAACAGACAATCCAAACCAGGAAGAGACCATTGATATTGATAACCAAGATCTCCTGAAGGCTTAGACACTCTCTTTAACAGGAACAAGGAAAACAATGTAAGGAAAAAAACTCATAAAACAAACCAATCTGAGACAAGACTGCAAGCAACCAAGACTTAGAAAGAATTCCAGAAAACCCCTGAGAATCACTGATTCTGATAGAGAAGAGGATGACTACCTCCAAAATTTTCTGGAATCTACATGGTACTGCTACTTCTTCAGCTAGCATTCACACGTGGGCTGTAAGAAAGTAGGGCGCAGGTACACACGTGCAAACCTTATGCAGGCCATGTGTACATCTATGGGTCCCGAGAAAACACAGTCAAGCAAATAATAGAGATAGTTGGTATGGAAAACCAGACTCTCTGCTAGCTCAGACTTTGCAGAAACTAAAAACCGAGCAAGAAACCCAGTCTTTTAAAACTACCCAAAAACAAATAAAATTCCTAGGAACCCTAGAGACTTCCCCAGTACGGTCGTCAATTCTGTTGTGAGGGAAATCCCCTTACGAACTAGAAAATAGGGTTATCTTATGCATGCAGATATGACCAAAAGAAATCTACTTTCTACCTTTGTCCCCAGACTTAAACCCCATTCCTTTTCAACATATACATGGCTAGACCAACATACCTTGTTCCGAATGTTTGATGTCAATCCCCTTTCATGCTTGACAGCTTGTTGGCAACTATCCTCTCAAGATTGACCTACGTACAAAACAAGCAACAAACTACACATGCATTTTACCTATAGACTAATGGGTTAGAGATTCAAACATATATTTACTAAACTATGAAGAACTCATATAGTGGGATGGGAAAAGCATATATTTATTATTAACTTTAATGAATCAACTTACAATGTCGAGACTGGCCACTGCTCCTCAAATCCTGATCCTGGGCTCCTATTCACATGTCCTCCAACTTCTTTGCTTTGTATCTCTTCTTGCACAAGGATGGCTAAAGGGTTGGTAAAATGGGAATATGCAATTGGGAAGAGTTTCTTTACTCTCTTTTCCCTCTTCTAAATGGGACCCCTAGCCCTTCTTTTATAGGCTACAAGAAGCTAGGTATTTGGATGAACCCTCGCCATGCATGGCTGGGAGTTTCATTTAACTCTCCCAAAGTTGTGTGTTCTGTCGGCAACTTTCATTTTTTCGTGCTTTTGTCGGTCCATGGGGGCTGTTTTAGATCAGCTAGCATGTACACGCATGCAGTAATGGAGTAGGGTGCGTGAGCCCTTATAAAAGAGGTTTTTTAAAGAGTTTGTTCAGCAGTGCTTTGGCAAAGAAGGGATCTGAGATGGCCTGATGCTAGGTAAGCATGTATGGTGCAATTTAGGATTATAACACCGGGTGAAGCAGAGATCACGAGATCTCGCCCTTTTATGGGATTTTTGGGGATTTTAGGGTTTATGTAATGGGTATGGGATGTTGGCCTATGTGTTTACCCATGTTTAGGCCTCTTTTTTAATGTATAAATAAGTAGCTAGGTGATGTAAGAAAATGTCGGTGTTTTAAGTGCTAGTGTTGGATATGTGAAAAGAAGTGTGAGAGTAGTTCAATCTATGTGATTGTAGCTCTGATCGGATTTGTGCAAGAACCTGTGAGGGTTTCTAAGTTCGAATAGTTTTGAAGGATTTGTGCATACTGTATGTGAGACTTGCAAAGCTAAGTGCAAGTTTTTGTAGTTGGTTTTGTGCCTTGACCTAATTCAGGAAGGAGGATCTGGCGAGGTGCGCACAGATCTCTTCTCCTTTGTGGAGTTGGATTTGTGGCTTGGTGAAGGTAATAATATTGGAAGAAGCTAATAAAGAAGAAGAAGAGTTGGTGGATGTAGACCCACACTGGGGTGAACCACGTATATCCTGTGTTGATGTGCTTTGTGCAATGTTATTGATGGTGTTTAAGATTATGTTTTTTTAGTGCACTGTTCTTGATGTATGATAGATAGATATATGATTTCTTAGTGCTTTATTATGTGAATGAATATTAGATCTGAACTAATGCTAAGTGCTTAGAGGTGTTGATCTGTTTATTAAAGCGTTGTTCTGTATTTAGGGTTTAATCTGTGAAGTGAATAAGAATCATAATTGAATGCATACTATTGGCTAAGTGCTTTGTTGAAGTTTGTAATCACAGATATATGTCCCAGTTAGGTTTTGGACACTTGAGTCCTGCAAGCTCCCCCGTATCTACCTTGGGTGTAACTTCATCTGCTTCGCAGGTGTTGCCGAAAGGGTTGGTAGTTAGGGTTTTGTCGGTATGCTATTGAAGCGTTAAACCCTAGGTCTACCCCTATGCCAAAAGATGGATGGTACTTCCTGAGCTTCTATTGAAAGGGTTTTACTCCAGATTTTAACGAGATTGTTTGTTGAAAAATGCGAATGTCATAAGTTTTGAATTCTGGGTAGGACCATGCAAAAACATCTTGATATTATCTAAGAATTTTGAGATAAGCTTTCCATTCTTCTTTAGACACTGTTTTTCCTAGATTTGTATACTTATGTTTTTTTGGGGTTCCTAGATTTATAGTCTCATATATGGGATACAAACTCCCTTTCTTTTTGTTCTTCGACCCTTGAAATCTTTCCCTCGGGTCTAAAAGGTTCTCCAAATTGGCCACCCCTTCTGGTATCATGTGAAACCTTGGTTTTTTACTAGAGTGATCTATTTCTCCCTTTAGTTTGTGGGAATAGATTTGAATGCATAATATTGGATAAGTGGTCTATTGAAGTGTGTAATCATAGATCTGTGTCCCAGCTATGTTGTAGACACTTGAGTCCTATAACCCCCTGTTCGTGCTCTTTTCGTCAATGAGTGAGCAAAAAGCGAGCACTTACATGCCTAGTTGGGCTCTTCTAGTCATGACAGCTGCAATGCAAAAGGTTAGAAAGAAAATAGTA
>JZKD02S1802214.1:415244-432287 GCA_000966675.3 Picea glauca
TTACCATGGGCGCGGTGCGCTTTTTAATCTTTTTAGCCAACTTTGTATAGTTTTGGCCCTTTTGATGTGCCGTGGAGTTAATCCTTGTGCCATGGATGATTGTTTTTCTGTGTTGATGATGTTGAGTTCTTGTCGCCCTGTGCGGACGAAATTTCAGTGATAACACCCCCCCTGCCTCTACCTTGGGTGAGACTTCATTTTCTTCGCAAGTGTTGCCGAAAGGGTCGGTAGTTAGGGTTTTTTTGGTACGTTGGTGAAGCATTGAACCCTGGGAACTGAAGAAAACACAAATCTCTGTGTGTATATCTATTTTTGTAGTGCGAAGTATTCTACTCTAATTGCGAAGATCTTTGCTAAAAGAGAAGTTTGATCTGAAGAAAAGAGGTAATATATTAAAGCTTTATGCTCTGATAAAGGTAAGATAAGTGAGAATTTTTTTCTTCGAAAGTAGGAATCTAGGTATGTTTGATGGATTTGGTCCTAGTATGAAAACTAGGGCATAACTAGAAGAAAGAAGATTTGATCTAAATAGATTTAATAGAAATAGTGAAAGATATGTTATTCCTATGCATAGAAATAATTTTTTGACTCACAAGTGGATGCAGGACACTAGAAATAATTTGTGGAGATTGCAAGTCCATCACTATGATCCCATTGCACAGTACAGGAAAGGTTGGGGATCATTTAAGATAAAGAGAGGATTGACACTATGTTATAACTGCAGAAGATCGGGGCATCTTTTTAAAGAATTCCCTAGCATAGGTCCTATTTGTCTTTGTTGTAAAGTTGTTGGTCATGAGATTTTGGATTTTCCTAGAATGATTTCTAAAGTTGAAAAGATGAACCTAAGACAAGAAAACAATGAGGAAGGTCGAGAAACTAAGGATATGTTAGAGAACCAGAAAGAATCAGAGAATATATTATTATAGATGAGATAAACACTGAAGGATCACATAGAAATCAGTTTACCAGAGATCTTAAAAGAGAATGAGTGCATAGAAAAAAGAATAGGAGACTTCGACATAGATTGTGTATTAGATGAGGAAACACATGTAAATCTTATGACACAAAGTACTTGGGAAATTTTTGGAAATCTTGTTATGATTCCTTCATTAGGAGGGATAGGATTGTTTAAAGGAAATATGATAACCCTGTGTGGAAGACTTACTAATGTATCTATGATTTCTCATGGAACATCAATCGAAGAAGAATTTGAAGTCATTAAGTTTGTGGAGAAAAACGCTCCATTTGCACTTTTGTTAGGAAAGACTTGGATTGAGACAGATCAGATCTGAAGGAAAGAATAAGAGGAAGCTACAGAACAAAAACAGAAAGAATTAAGGGACTTCATGGCTATGAAAATAGTGTGAATAATATAAGAACAAGAGGACAAGTCAAAGAAAATGAGGACCAGAGACTTATCTTTCGAAGATGCTAGAATGTAGGAAGGCTTGAAAACCCTATCCATGCAGGAGAAAATAACACCTACCCTAGAAGTAGTAAGTAGAGAGGTATTAAATTTGAACCCTTTGGAAGACCCTTAGCAGTGTGAAGTTACTACGCTAAGAGAAGATAAGAATACGAATGGAACGAGGAACCGTGAGACTCAGATCACAGGAAAGAAGGAAAGAAGGATTAGTAAGAAGAAAGAAAAAATAGAAATATTGCAGGAAGTTCTAGAGAAGACTTCACACAAGGAAGGCTTGCAGAATTTGAACCTTGCTAGATTAGCAGAACCGCACAGAAAGGAACTTCACCACGGTGAAGCTATATGACTGTTGTAGGTGTCCCGACAATTAGAAAGACGTTCCAAAACGGTTAGAAATGCATTTATTGCAAAAAATATCACCATTGGACCGTTGGATGAATCTATTACGATGTTTTTTATTTCATTCGACGCATGTTGTACCGGGACCACTTTTTCAAACTGAGATATTCAAGCTAGTATAGAAGTGATTTCATACCACAGTGTGTTGTCTAAGACAATGCCACTGATTCTATTACCTTGAGTGTCCAAGCTATTTGATTATGAGTGTGTATGTCGGGAAACCTTAGCATAGTCGATAAGTCTGTAGAAGAGATATTGATAGACCTGATGGATGAGAAGGTTATGTCCATAGGTATATAGGCCTCATCAATGAGAGGATTGCAAGCATCCCCCTCGACTGGACATCAATCTGTGCCATCCTGAACTACGACCGAGAAGAGAAGCAAGCACCACAATGATCTGGTGAATGCAAAGATCTCATCAATCATTCCCAACTATATCCTGCCCTTGGCTTGCATGGTTAGTCATGACAGCATCCTGAGAGATTTTGAGTACACACTCATCATTGCGTACCTCCTAAAAGGGATATGAGAAGTAGGACCACAGTTCGGGCTGATCCCAGCTCTTAAGATAAGTTATTTTAACCTCATCAATAGGAAGAATTATGCAATGCTCGCACCACATTGATACTTGAAAAAGATGACTGGGAAGAAGCCTAAGATATTTCCCCAGCCATGGATCAAGGAGATCGCAAGGTCAACTATATTGAATGTCATGAATATCCCACACTTTGGTAGACAACAGGAGGTTAACACATGTGTTCAAATCCTCTTTTCGTGCTTCCATGGAGGGTACCTGTGGCTAGATCATTGTGGATCTAGCATTGATCCACCTCATTACTGGATTAAGAATGCAGGGACCATACCCTCATAAATTATACCCTGGGAAGACATCAGATCGCTCCTTGGCGCAACGCATCAAGGAGGTGTATGCCGATGTGGAGGAGGGGAAGCGAGGCTACAAGGTAGCTTCCATCCAAGATAGCGTAGTGCACCTAGCTTGTCAATTGATCACTGGAAAGATTGTTAGAAAGAATAGGTTGACACAAGTCACAAGCTTCGTCGTCAACCTTGCAGGAATGTGCATCGAAGGGATGCAGATGAATTAGGCAAGTTATCTCGTCAATGAGTTGGAGAAGGAATGTCGTGAAGCACAGGACCAAGGATTTAAATTCCAATTTAGTTCATTGTTGATTCTTATAGCATTTGGAACTTGGTATATGCCAGAGGGAGTGACATTCCATGAAGTCAAGCCATCAAAACCACTGGTCGCGAGGTTCACCACCTTGTGGTATTCAAGCAATATGGTGAAGCAGTGGCAACAAAAAATGGTGTTCCACACCTACTACTTACATATCACGTGCACCATTGATTCATTCCCCTGAATGACTCTGAACACCTTGCATACTTACATAACACTAGTGAAGTTCCATGCATACCTCCAGTTTATCTACATCACTGCGTGCAAGGATGAAAGTAAAGAGGAGTTGCAGTCGTATTATAAGTTAACAAAGGAAGACCTAGAAGAGATCACTAAATAATGGCCAGTTGAATTCCATGTACCGGTCAGAGATTCATAACTGTCTGACCTCGACCTCATTATAAGTCCTATGGTTATTCGAATGGAGTATGATGGACCAAGCAGCGATGAGAAAAATAATAAGAAGGAGGATTTTCAGGACATAGACAGTCAAGAGAAGGACAACGCATCAGAGGAAATGGTGTCTGACTCACCTAGATGAGAAGGAGGCAACAAAGTAAACCATGAAGAGGAAGGGGAAGAATACAAGAAATAAAAGGGAGAAGTAACACCACTGAAGGATCCCCTAACAAAGGCATAGACATCAAAGAAACTGATGGTTTCTTTGAAGAATCCCTCATCAGGGAAGAAATCCCAAGCCAATTATCCCAACTCACAAAATGTGCTCACAGTGGATGATTTTGATCTCATCATCACAACTGTAGAAGATGCTTCAAAGGGTATCTTGTAGTGACATGAAGCAAAGAAGGAAACAATGTATGACAGAATCGAGGCAGAGATGAATCAGTTACAACAAGCCATCTACTAGAGCCACGCAGTGTCTACTGCGTCATCGTCATCAGAAGGTGTAGAATTGAGGGATGAGCCCACCCAATTGCGAAGGTCAAAAGATGCAAGAAAGGCTCACCTTCATCGAGTCTAGGAATAGAAGGAGAAGGCCAAAAAGGCCTTGAATAAAGAAAAGGAGGAACCCCTAGAGAAACTTGAGGTTGTGCAACAAGAGAAATATGACATTAGAGCAAAGTTCGAGGAGGATAGAGAGAAAATCCAGAAAGATAAAGACCAATTTCTCGTAGAGAAGATTAGGATTAGAGAGGCAGTGACCAGAGAATTAATCTCTATGCCAGCTTGGCCCAAATGGAAGAAGAGATAGCTGAGAGCCAAGTATGGAAGCTTGATGAGGCCATTTAGCAGCTCCAAGAAAGAGTAGCAGAGCTATAACTTCAAGTAGTGCCTAGCACTCTGCAATAAGTATGAGATCAAAGGGAAGAGATTGTTGGGAGTGCAATAGAAAGAATCATGGCATTGGTCATAGAATGCAAGAAACTCAGTGACCAAAGTGCACAGACCTACAAGTGCCTTGCAAAAGACCCATAGTTGAGCATATTAGAGGAACAGTTCTAGGAGGTGAAGAAACATGCGTCGACTATGCAAGCACAACTGAAGCAACTTACAATAGTGGAGAAGATGAAAAGGTCATGGGAGAAATGTGCAGTTCAGCAGTAGGTCACTTCCATATAGAGTCGAGTTATGGAGGTGACACAGAGACCCCATTCAATGCATGATGAAGCCTGCAGACTTTTTTAAGAGCTCGAGGGACAAGGATAACAGATGGAACAGCTGGTCACAACAGTAGAACAACACCTGGAAGGGCCTATCACCGAGCAAGTAATCCAGGAGTTTACTGAGAAGGAGGCTCTGGTGAAGTTGTAAGTCGAGACAGATTGAGCTAAGATTGAGGCATTCAAAGCAGTTTTTCCTAGATCATAGTGACTCGGGATGAGTCACAGGTGAGTGTTGGGATCATGTTGGCCCTTGACCAGGTTTTGAGAAAACGTTGGTCATGTTTGACTATTTTTGGGACTTCGACAGGATGGTCGAAGATGAAGCACCCGGGCGAAGTGGAGATCGCAGGATTGCGCCCTTTTTATGGGATTTTTGGGGATTTTAGGGTTTATGTAATGGGTACGTGATGTTGGCCTATGGTTTTACCCATGTTTAGGCCTCTTTTGTAATGTATAAATAAGTAGCTAGGTGATGTAAGAAAAGGTCAATGTGCTAAGTGCTAGTGTTGGCTATGTGAAAAGAAGTGTGAGAGTAGTTCAATCTATGTGATTTATAGCTCTGATCAGATTTTTGCAAGAACCTGTGAGGGTTTCTAAGTGAGAATAGTTGTGAAGGATTTGTGCATACTATATGTGAGATTTGCAAAGATAAGTGCAAGTGTTTGTAGTTAGCTTTGTTCCTTGACCTAATTTGGGGAAGGAGGATCTGGTGAGGTGCGCATAGATCTCCTGTCCTTTGCGGAGTTCGATATGTGGCTTGGTGCATGTAATAATATTGGAAGAAGCTAATAAATAATAAGAAGAGATGGTGGACGTAGCCCCACATTGGGGTGAACCACGTATATCTTGTGTTGATGTGCTTTGTGCAATGTTATTCATGGTGTTTATGATTATGTTTTCTTAGTGCATTGTTCTTGATGTATGATAGATAGATCTATAATTTCTTAGTGATTTATTATGTGAATGAATATTAGATCTGAACTAATGCTAAGTTCTTAGATGTGTTGATCTATTTATTACAGCGTTGTTCTGTATTTAGGGTTTAATCTATGAAGTGAATAAGAATCATAATTGAATGCATACTATTGGTTAAGTGCTTTGTTGAAGTGTGTAATCACAAATTTGTGTCCTAGCTAGGTTTTAGACACTTGAGTCCTGCAACCCCCCCCCCATCTCTACCTCGGGTGAGACTTCATTTGCTTCACAGGTGTTTCTAAATGGGCCGATAGTTAGGGTTTTGTTGGTGCGATATTGAAGTGTTAAACCCTAGGTCTACCCCTGTGCCAAAGGATGGATGGTACTTCTTGAGCTTCTGTTGAAAAGGTTTTACTCCATATTTTAACGGGATTGTGTGTTGAATAATGAAAGTGTCATAAGTTTTCAATTCTCGGTAGGACCATGCAAAAACATCTTGATATTATCTAAGAAGTTTGAGATAAGCTTTCCTTTTTTTTTTAGACACAGTCATTTATAGTCTTGTATATGGGACATGAACTCCCTATATTTTTGTCCATCGACCCTTTAAATCTTTCCCTCAGGTCGAAAAGGTTCTCCAAATTGGCCACCCCTTTCAGTATCATTTGAAACCTTGGTTTGTTACTAGAGTGATCTATTTCTCCCTTTCATTTTTGGAAATCGATTTCTTCCATTTTCTCTTGGAATACTTCATCATCAATAGCCAAATCTTGAAAATTTTCTTGATTGGTTAGAAAATCTACAATCTGTTCATCTCCTTCAAAAACCTTCCAATTAGAAATATTGTTGGGTAGTGATGGTTTATAGAGTAGTTCCACGGTGAACCTGGAGGCTTTATAGTCTTCTAAAGAGGATATCCTTGAGGCTGCAGTAGGTAGGGAATCAACAAGAGTATTCTTTTTCCTAGGAACCGCAGTGATATTAAAGGCCTCAAAATGTTCTATTATCCTATGCACCTCATGTTGATAATTCCTCAAGTGGCGTGAGTTGCAATGTATAGTATTATTTACTTTCCTGAAGATAATTTCAGAGTCCCGAAAAACTTACAGTTCTTTAATGCTTAAGTATATGGCTTTCTTCAGTCCCTGAACTAGGGCTTCATACTCAACAGTGTCGTTAGTGTATTCAAATTCTAGTCTACAGGATAGAAATGTTTTCTTCCCTTTTGGGTCAATGAGGACACATCATGTTCCCGACCCTTCTTGTGATTTACACCCATCAAAGTACAATGTCCAAACTTGTGAGTGAAATTTATCAGCTTCTACATGCCTATTAATTCCTTCATCTCTGTATACCTTGTTTGTGGTTTCAAACAAAGGTTCGTGGTAGAAGAGGATTTCTTACACCGTTTCCAGTAGATTCACTTGAAAATCCATTTTGAATTTTTGAGTGAGAGGTACATCATATGAGAGAGGAGAGAAATTGTCGAAATCAAAATTGCAGGAGTAGTTTCCTAGCACGGGGAAATATGTTGATGAGGGTTTGTTGAAGAATTCTAAATCGGTGACAGTATGTTAGAGATACCTCCCCCTATCAATCCTAATAATGTTAGTATGTCTCTTTAATGGAAACTAGAGGTGAGCCCAGTGTTGAAGTATCCATTCAATTTCTTGGACCAATCTCGACTAAGTAGCAGTCCATAAGCTTCTGGTATATCTACTACAATAATGTCAATTACTTGAACAAATTTAGGGTGTGTATCCATTCTAATCATGACATCATTAAGTTCCCCAATAAATTTTACCTGAGTTATGTCTAGTTGTATAAAATGTTTATCACTTTTGAGTGAAACTTTATTTAATTTATTGCAAATAGATAATGGGATGACATTGGAGGATGCCCCTGAGTCGACTAAAAAATTATGGAGCTTTATGTTGAAGACTTCAAATGTTAAAAGGAAAGGTGGTACAAAAGGATTTCCTTTTTTATCTACAGAGAAAGCGTTCACATTTGTTTTATTCTTTAGATATGTGGGATATGGAACCTCCCTTAGGTCAGTGCTTGTTATAGGGGCTTCTATTGACTTTAAGGCTTGTAATAGAAAGCCCTTTTGTTGGGGAATTCTACACATGTCCATGACCGACACATTAGCCTTCAACTCTTTTAAGCCTTCTACTATGTTGTAGTCTATCTTGGGTGACTCCCGTGTATGGATGTTTATAGTATTTATTTGTGAGACCAAAGGTGATTTCGAGTGATCAGTTGTTTGTTTTCCCCTCGAATATTGGACAATGGTAAGGTCATTTGAGACTGGTTGATCCTTATTTCATGTTTTCACAAACAAAACCTCAGTGGGTGGTTCTTGAACCTCAAATACATCATCATGAGGCATCGGTAAGTTAGGATCCATAACAACATGGTTGTTTCTCCAACATCTCAACTTCCTCCTAATCGAGAATGTTCATCATTGAGTCGCTTGATTGTTCGGTAAGGGAAACTTCGTCTAGGAACCGATTGGACATTAAATTAATAGCATGAACCCATTGGGGACATTCTCTTTCAGAATGTTTCTCTTGATGATACGTATAGAAAGAGTCGGATGCTACATTAGCCAGGTCGATGTTTAAGTTGGCTGGAGGAGGTTTCATTTCTTTGAAAGGTGGGTTTCTCTTGAAAAAGGGATTATGGGGCCTTTGACCTTGATTTCCTTCCTCGACACTTATTTTCATGTATACTATTTCATTTGACAGTTTCTTTATCATTCATTGTAGATATTCTATGTCCCCAATTCTCTTTTCGAGACCTTGTTCTGTTTGTTTTCCCGGGGATCTAGCCAACAAAATTCCTCTCCTAGGTGGAGGTTGAGCTTCCTTCTTGACTAGTGAGACCTAGCCCTCTTTGCATACATTCATTTGGAATTCAATCATTTTTTCTTCCTCCAAATTTTCATCTAGGGTAGGTTTGGAAACCTTTTTCACAAACATGAAAGTAGAAGTAGGGAAAGCATTAGCATATACCTCAATTTGCAACTCCTTAGTAGGCTTATCTTTGGGTTGAAATTTGTTCAGGATAGTGGTAAACCATTGATTGAATTCTTTAACCTTCTCTTTTAAAC
Organism: Picea glauca; assembly: GCA_000966675.3. NCBI lineage: Eukaryota > Viridiplantae > Streptophyta > Pinopsida > Pinales > Pinaceae > Picea > Picea glauca. The sequence continues at coordinate 423,928 of JZKD02S1802214.1, forward strand.
TCATGGTGGTAGCGTTGAGTTCATCCATCAAAGCTCCTGTGGTGGTTTCTTCTGCAAACTTGTCTAAGAAATATTTTTGAAACTTCATCCAACTAGTTATGGACCCTACGAGAAAGTTAAAATACCAAGTTGAGGCTGAATTCTCAAAGGTATACAGAAAAATTATACATACTACACCCTCATGTTGTACGTTCATCGGTCTTATTGCTAGTATGAACTTTTTAATATGGTCTTCAAGCAATCCGGAGGTTTCAGGGTCGAAATTGGGAAGTAATTTTCCTGGATGTTGAGGGTGGTTATGTACCCATCCTGGGATTGCCAGAGCATCTTTGGATAACCAATATTGGTTATTTGAGGGTGGATTTCCACTTTCTTCATTATTATCATTTTTATCATCCATGTCATCTGATTCTTAAACTGAGTGATCTTAGTTGAACCCTTCCTCATTGGATTCAAAATCATTTGGATCAGAGTAGTTACCAGCGGGTGTTACAGGGATTGGGTTGAGGGGTTGTTTGATCTCAATGAGGGAAAAATATATCAGGTCTTCTATTGTGTGAACAAAAATCTGGTCGGAGGTATCAACCACTCGTCTTCTTACTTGTTTTCCATGAGGAAGTAATGGGGATAAGGGCAACGATCCAATTTGTCAAGCATAAGATCTTGTGATTATTATGAATTGGTTCAAATCCTCGTGGGGAAGAGCATAAGGTATTTACGAGAATAGTTTTTCTTCTTCATGATGGGGTGAGTTACTCGTTTCAGGAGTACTCTTTGTATGTGGAATATCTTGAGAATGACTAGCCATGCATGTGGGTTTTTTTGAATATGTCGGCTATGTGAAATATTATATTAGAAATATTTGTATCCATTCATTCATTAATCCCCTCCTTCTAGCACCAATTCTGTTGAGGGGTCCAAGATCCCTTTAACTCAAAAGAAGGAACCAAACCCACCTTAGATGCCCAATTATACTCTACAATGTTTGATGGTGGAATGGTTCTCCAGATCTTTCGATCTAGCTAATTGATCGATCGTCTTTACTTGGTGATTGACAAGATATCTTCCTATGAAAGTTCCTCCAATTTTAAACGTTCTCCTTTTTTATTTTCTTTTATTAGATGAGTATGATAAAATGAGTTGTGCTGGTATAAACCAACTGATAGAAGGTATTATTAACTACTGAAGAAGGTTGAGCTTGGGATAACCCTAGTGCTCAAGCATGAAAACAAAGATATTCATACTTATTACAATCCTAGTACTAATACATTAACTTGTTGGTATTTCATCATTGACTGAGATACAATTATCACAAGAAAAATACACATGTAATAAGATGATTGCAAGAAAAATAGTTTCCTTATCTCTAACATTAATCACACAACGATTTTGATTTCCATCATTAAGAACAAAAGAATTGCAAAAATATTGAAACAAATAACTTATCAATAGATTCAAAAACTCTTACTCGTTATAGCATTAATTACTGAAATAAAAGTTTGAAGTAATTCCTCCTCAATCCAATCACATAACGCCTTTGATGAAAAATAGAATTTTGTCTCTGGTCCTAAAAAAGACTTCTCAACTAAGGTTGTTCAAAAATAGTTCTTTACAATCCTAAAAAAGAGGGTCTCTTCCCAAAACCATCAACCATTTCTAAAAGGTCAATCATTTTATTTATAAAGAATCACTAACTAAAAATAGCCACTACAAATTTTAGTTAAGTAAAACAAAATAGTGCCACATGGTGCATGATCTCTTTGTTCTCTAGAAATCATCTCGTGGTTCTACTGGAGTGGATGAATCTTCTCATATTATGACCACTTGAAAAAGAGATCCTTGCATGTGTTAGAATACGGGAACCTATGTTGATCCATTGGGGCTGAAAGGATTTTTTTCACTTCTACTGCTCGTTCTCTGTATTTTATGATCTTGGCACTGAACTACTGTAGAACTACATGAGCATTGATTGGTTGTTCCATAAACTATTGTATTTGACCCGATGCCATGCTTGCCACCTATGTGATCTCCAATTCACATATTGGATCTTGTTTTTCATGTCACTTGACTATGTCATGCAGGTCGACAAAGTCTTCAGGTGAGATGAATTCTTAGAGGCCAATGCCTTTCATCTACCAATTTATTTTTTCCCATCCTTTTTCGCACTCAGCCCACTTATTTTGTATCTCCCGCTGAGGGTCTTTGGCCATACTTACCCAGTATTTGGCTTCTTTTATGATCTGAGAGATGATTTTATCCCTTAGCACTTGAATAACATGCACCTTTGCATCTCGGCCCTTTTGCACTACGCTGATGTCGTCAATTATTTCTACCGCTTGGTATGATTTTTCATACCATCTCTCCACATCCTTGTAGGTTTCCAGTGCCATAAGGGTATCTTCTTGGAAATCGGCTATACCTGCAGTGAAAAGATGTCTTTCTCTTGTGAAATTTTTATAAGCATCTTGGAACTCACTCTTAAGAAACACCATGGCCTACATTGAGTCTTTATAGTATTTCTCCAAATGGCATAGATGATCTAGCTCCTTTAGTGCAGTGTCCAGTTCCTTTTCATCTCACCTTTCTTGATCCAACATGGCATCAACGATAGCCATCCCTGTGTCGATGAGATTAGATATCTTTGCATGTTCTGTAGTGAGCAGCTTCTCCTTTGTGGTGATGAGAATAGAGCTATACAACGTGAGTCTTCTCCTCTTGGTGGTCCTTTTCATGATAGATTTCCTCTTCTTATCATAAGTGATCTCCTATATATCAACAACATCATCAACATGTAAAGGGATCGTTTTATCTCCCTAGGTTAGAGTGTTTCCTAGGCTCCATGTTGTGTGTATTTGTTCTAGGACTGGTCCATGTACTTCTTTCATATGCTCTGATGGCTCGACCTCCATTTGGTGTTCATCGGCTGGTGAGGTATCGACAAAAATTGAAGAGTCATTGATAGGTTTAGTACTTACTTAGTGATCGATTGTTGAAGTTTCGATCTCTTGCTATTGCACTTCCTCTTTTTGTCCACCTAATCCTATCTCCTCTTTGAAGTTGTCTTTCAAGGTCCCTGATAGGTCATGAAACTCAGTGTCTAAGACACTTTCGGTCTCATGGTCACCCTGCAGAGGTTTTTGAACTGATGCATCGGGACTTGGAGAAGATGTTTTCTCAGGTTCCTTCTCCTCTGTAATCGGTATCAAAGTTACCATTGGGACCTCTAAACTCTCCTTGTCATCATATATGGTTATTAGATCAAACAGGGGATTTGGTGCAACTATTTCACCTGGTATTATTGGACTTTCAAACTGGGTTGGAATGGTCATCGGTTACCTAACTTGTGGTGATGGAACTCTGGGGTTTTCTAGACCAGAGATTTACTCCAGTTGTATCGACTCTGAGCCATTTGGCTCCTCTCTAATTGTAATTGGTTCATTCGAGGGGATCCTCATCATTTCTATTATTTGAGGATCATTCTATAGATGGTTGATGACTCTCTGGGCTCCTTCTCGTAACATCAAGCCTCTCCTTTGTGCCTATGTGGTTTTTGCTTCTCTGATTTCTTCTTTAACCCTGAGAGATTCACGAGTCGACTGCTCTATTGTTTCGAACTACTCATCCATGCTCATCGATTTGAACCTGGTCATGTTCATATTATCTTTCCTTTGTAATACCTCATCCCAAGCCTGAGCACATTCTGTAAAAATCTCATCTTCGAACTTGTCATGCACATATGGCCATCTCATCTTTGAACTTGTCATGCGCGTAAGCCAACAGGAAGAGACTTGTGAAGCATGTTGGAGGACAATACCTTTAGGTCCGTACTTGTGAAAAATGACCTATCAATAACCTGTATTCCAGCTAACTCAAACCCTCTTTTTTATATTGAGTTGTGTCCTTCACTATATAAAACCCCACATTGAAACCGTAGGGTATAAATGCTCACTTCTTGTCCTTAACCAAAGTAGCATTATAGCCCTGCAGGATAGTATGATAACATATTTCTCCTATGATGATTTGTTCTGGGATGAGAGCAGGGAGAAAATGTGGGGCTCCAGTGGCCCCGAACACCCTAAAATAGGTTGTTTGTTCATCTAGATACCAGTGGCCTACCGTCGAGATCATTTCTTGGCTTCTACAGACAACCTTGGGAATTCAATTTTAAATATAATGAAATAAACCTGAGCGATGAATTCATCGCAAATAAGGGAATAATATTTTGTACATGTTCTCCCATAAGATGCTTAAGTAGACATGAAAATGAAGTTCTACAACGTGCCAACTCAAATTCATACCGGTGAAGACATTCCTCGCACAAATTATATCTAGAAGATATGAGGCCATGTGAAAAGAGGGTGCTTCTCCTTCTTTCGGTGTCTAAGCCTGCAATACATTGGTACTCAATTGCATGGAGATGATTTATCCCTAGTTGAAACTACTCCCCAAAATATCCACCATGTACGCTAGGGGAAACCATGCCTTCGAGAACTTGGCGCATTCCTTTTCTCTATATAATCAGTAGATGAGAGCCATCAAGTAGATATATGGCTCCCTCAGGTTCACTGTCCCATACCAGTTGTTGCTCCGGTTTGTAAATTTATTTTCCTCCTTCCACCATGAGGCCATCAATCGACTGGTGTCATGGAATTCATAGAACTTCACCATGAAATCTATGTTTAGCCACTCCTCTGGGTCCCTGAGATTGTAGTTCTTATGGACTTTTTTCATGAGAAAAACTCTAACACACCCACCATTCTCATTGTTGATCAGGAATTTCTACACATTTGTGTGATCAATTAACCAACTCAAGAACTCGATGCATGGGAAAACTGGAATTCGAAAACCTACCATATGAAAGCATGACCGCCAAATTCTCAGGAAAACTTGGTCATTGAGTGCCCTTACATTCGGGTCATTGTGTGGGATAAACTCTAGGTAATCCTCCCAGTTGATTCTATTGAATATATATCCCCACTATGGGAGCATTATTTTAGATCCAGTGTTCACTTATGTGTTGCGAAAAGCCAGGGGTTGAATGAATGCCTTCTTGGTTGAAGTTTTAATGACTTGTCCTGCCCTAGGAGCGTATTCTAACTACCTCATAGTGTCAGGAGAAGAACCTTCACCAATATATGCCTCCTTTAACTTCGGTGTCCTCGGTGAGCGTTTGGTCATTGGCTTTCTTGGAGGCATTTTTTCCTCTTCTGCTAGCTTAACCTAGTTTTGATAGTCCGAAAATCAAATGAAATTCTTGAGATGTTGTCTTTTCTTTTTTGATTTCTCTAGAAATGTAAACTTATGTGAGGAACGAAGGTTTTCGAAGTTGTCTTAGTGATTTAAACAGGGATCATACTTACCTTGTCACATCGGTTATTCAATTCGATATATGAGTGTGGTTCTACAAAATCTTCCACCAGATCTTCATTATGTTTTAAATTAAATTCGATCATAGGTTGGTGGCACGGGAGCGGGATATAATGTGATCTATTGGCGATTTCAAATTCCAGTTGTTCAATCAGTGCATGGGGTAGAAACATATGTGGAGAGAAAAATTAACAAGCCTACTAAATGGCATAATTTGATCGTATCTTGTGCTGAAAACATCCCATCATTTCTCTAATCTAACTGGTGGATCGGTAGTCAGGGATTCTCTTTAAACATTCTTCATTGATATCTCCTGGAAACAAATTTGATGCCGATCCATTTTTCCGTACAAAGATAATGTGGGAAATCTGACTTGGAAGTGTGACTAGGAAACAGGAAAACCTAAGGTGACTCAGGATGAAACTAGGCCGTAAAAAATTCCTATGTGGAAAAGACACGTGGCGCTTGATACTAGTGTCTTCGTTTAATCGTGTTATTCAGAATTTGGGACTTTTCCTGTTGAAAAGTCAACAAGAAACATGTGTCTAATTTATTTTTCCCTTAAATAAATTGGACAACAAATATTAATCTATTATCTCATAATTACTTGAAATAATTAACTGAAATTGCAAATCAGTTAACTATGGGAAATTCGAGTTCAAAGGTTGGTTGGTAAGACATGGAGGTGACTTGAAGTTGTATCAGAGCTATAATAGTAGTTATGAGAGTTGTGAAGTAGTTTAACTCAGTTAAGTGAGCTAAGCCCAGTTGTACTAGTTGTAACTGAACTTACACTAGTGAGAGTTCATTGAATTAATTATTAATTAATTCACAATCAGTGAACTCACATGCAACTGAAGATTTTCCATGGTTAACTACATGCATGTCAGATCTAGTGGATACCTAGTTGAGATAACAGGTGAAAGGGACAGTTTGGCTATCATTTGTGATTTGAGTGAAGTGCACTCATGCAATCACACATGCAGTGGATATGCTCATGAGCATGTGCAAACTAGGCAATTTGAATTCGTTGTGAGAATTCTAATTGCAGGGATTCTGAAGAGGAGGCAGGCTGTCTGGGGACGAAATTGGCACATGTATTTGCTAAGTTTTGTATGAAAGTGTGAGACGATTGTATTGTACTGAGAGCTCTTGGATTAGATTTTTGTATGAGATTGTTTCATGATCCATGATATACATAATATATGATAGTGGGGTTTTTATCTTTATGTTTTCCCAGAAAAACTTTTGTGTTATGTGTTCTTGATATTTCACTTTGTGATCATGGTTTAATTTCCACAAGAATATTAGTAGAAGTGATTATGTATTTAACAGTGAAATATAATTTTTAGATCAGGAGAATCCAGGAAATAATTAATTTGTATTGAAATGTCTACATGGTATCAGGGCCACGGAGCCATGGAAGTGAGGTGCGAAAATAATAGTACTTTCGCAGGTCCCGTCTCTAGCAGGGTGCGACGGCATAGTACTGAAAAATATTAGGCAGGGTGCGAGAATGCTTACTCAAAGTTCACACATATCCTTTGAGTTTTTCACCCTACTCAAAGGAGATGTGTGAACTAGGGAGGTTCACACATCTATAGGTAGGGTGCGAGAATGCTTACACGTGGGAAAAACTAGCATTTTATCGAATCTTCTAGAAGGAGAAAATTCCATGGTGAGGTGGCATCCGAATGGTTTGGATCTTACTCGCTTTCATGATATAGTGGGATCATCCTAACCTCCTCACCTTATCCTCTTCATCTTATAAAAGGAGAGGAGCTCTCATGGAGAAGGGCTAAGTTGTTTTTGGCTTTGGATTGTTAGCTTGGTTAGAGTGGCTTTGAGATTTGTTTTGTCAAGATAGATTGTGAGTAGCTATCAGATCCATGGTTTCAAAATCCTTGGAGAAAGAAGTGTGTGGGGAACGAAGGAAAGTTGGAAGGGACCTTACAACATCAAGGCCATGGTTGTAATCTCACTTTCACAATTAAGATGTTACAGTAATATGATTTTTTTCTATAAATCTTGTTGTGTTTTATTGTATGATTCCTCGATCACATACATAGGTTTATATTGAGTTTATGCTATTACTATCACTTTGGTTGGTTGCATTCTTTTGAAGGATCATCATTGAATGAGTGTTGGAAAGGATCTAGGATGGCGATGGCGAGAGGAAGCAACGTTTAAAAGGTATGTCACCTATCCATCTTTAGTTAGTAAATTCAATATTTAAAACTTAAGAAAAGTGTCATGTTCTAATGTGTTTTTTTATATATATAGGTGAATCTAGGGAGATCAGTTAGTGTCTGCACCTACCTATTTATCCAATAACAAAATTGGCAACTCTACTGGGGAACAGATTGTTTCCTAGTTAGTCTAGTTTCCCTTTTTTTGATTGCTTGTTTTCTGGTTTCTGAGTCTGTGGGACATCCATCCAGACTCTTTGTATCTAGAAGTTCCCTTATATTCCTTGTCCTTTTTCAAAATTTTCTTTGATTACAGACATTCTCTCACTACACCTCTCTACAGCCTACAAAAACCATTGATTTTTTCACCCTTCTGTTAGATCCAGTGCGAACTTCTCGCACCCTACCAGTGTCTAGCCTACGAGAATACCTAATTCTCGCACTATACTCTATTGCTAAGCTACAAACTTGTTTGTAAACTATTTTGGATTGGGTCTTGTCATCTTTTGATGACCCAGTTTTTCTTTGATCAGTTGGATTGAGCTTTTGGAGCTTATATTGATCTGTTTACAATCTGCTTGACATTCTTTGAGTTACTTTTAGCCACATTGGCTTTGTTTGGGTTTGAAGGATTAGTCTCTTGCTTTGAGTATCTTTCTATTACAAAGCATGTGATTTCTTTAGTATTTTTTAGGGAAAGATTAGATTTCTTATGAATAGTTCGCTTTAAAAGAAAACTTTTAGTTTGGGTTTCTTTGTTTTAAGAAAGTTCATTATTGCTTTTAGTGAAATTTTTGAAACAAA
>JZKD02S1802214.1:442061-454325 GCA_000966675.3 Picea glauca
GAGTTATAAGTGTAGTTATGAGAGTTGTGAAGTAGTTTAACTCAATTAAGTGAGTTAAGCCCAGTTGTACTAGTTGTAACTAAACTTACACTAGTGAGAGTTCAGTGAATTAATTATTAATTAATTCAGAATCATTGAACTCACATGCAACTGAAGATTTGCCACAGTTAACTACATGCATGTCAGATCTAGTGGAGACCTAGTTGAGATAACAGGTGAAAGGGACAGTTTGGATATCAGTTGTGATTTGAGTGAAGTGCACTCATGCAATCACACATGCAGTGAACATGCTCATGAGCATGTGCAAACTAGGCAATTCGATTTCATTGTGAGAATTCTAATTGCAGAGATTGTGCAAAGGAGGCAGGTTGTCTAGAGACGAAATTGTCACATGTATTTGTTGAATTTTGTATGACAATGTGAGATGATTGTATTGTACTGAGAGCTCTTGGATTAGAGTTTTGTATGATATTGTTTCATGATCCATGATATACATAATATATGATAGTGGGGTTTTTAGCTTTATGCTTTCCTGGAAAAACTTATGTGTTATGTGTTCTTGATATTTCACTTTGTGATCGTGGTTTAATTTTCGCAAGAATATTAGTAGAATCAATTTTGTATTTAACAGTGGCATATAATTGTTAGATCAGGAGAATCCAGGAAATACTTAATTTGTGTTGAAATTTCTACATTTCCTTAGCTAATCATTTTAACAATAGATCCTACCCTGTCGATGCCGAAAATGTATCAAGGATCGGGGATCGAAGATAAGCTTAACCAAGTGCTCCCAGATTAACCCCCTAAAAAATTGTCGATGTCGAAAGTGCATCAGGGGTCATCGATCGACGATGTGTCCATGTAGAAATTTTCAATGATTTAACCTTTAGAGATTTCACCGACCCCGAAAAAATGCATCTATCCTCGGATATCGGGGGTTTATCATGGCTCATTTCAATGTTTATCGATCTCATATTTCACCGATGCCAATGGGAAATCAACTAACTCTTGAATCTTCTAGGTGAACAACTAGTGCAAATTTACTCCACCTTTTACCGATGCCAATAATACATCGGGGATCGGCGATTATTTTTACTGTGTGGTCATTTTAGCTACTTGGAATTTTTCGACATCGAACACAGGTGCGCTAGTCACAATTTTACTGCAGATTCTTAGTTAGAATGCCAAGTTCTTTCAAACATAAAGGTTTTCACATTGGCAGTTTCAAACAAATCCACTTTTATTGATGAAAAGACATGAAAAAAAAATTACCAATCCCTCCATAGTGGACTCAATTCATACAACAAAACAAAATAAAACAAGTGGTACCCAAAAGTGACAAAAATTCATAAGAGCTTTTAGGGTGTGTTGAGCACTCAACATGTCCTAATTATACTCGCTCTCATTTGTAATGGAAAATATTGATTAGTATGTGTGCCTAATTTCCAATTACAAATTTATATTACAAAAAATGAAAGACAAATTGTCCTCCATAGAATTATAACTGATCTTAGAACTAACTAATTAAAAAAAAATGTTATCTATCTAATCTATTTATTTCTTACCTATCGTGATCAATAACATTCCTAAATAGAAAGACATCGTATAAAATTTAATTACTTGTCACAAAAACAGTTCATGCTAACAATCAATTATGTTCGAGCAATAATGCAACCATTGCAAATAATAAATACTTATTACCTACAACTACAACACTACCATTGTATCCATTAGTAACAAAAAATGTCAAAATAATTCAAACAATACACATAGAATAAGTTCATTGATGGGCCTCTAAATCACTTATTTTATGGCCCATACTACATCCACTTTCAATACATTATTTCCCCTAAGACATAACCTTCATGAGAAAAAATAATCTTTTTGATGGTCAACATGACTTATGTCACATCCCCATAATGTGCCTAGTCGAATATTGTGATCATGTACCACTTGAGGGAATGTGACACCACGACGTTTCTCACTTGGTTTCTTGGAAACACCAAGGATAATTTGTTCGGACTACACCTCTTCACCTAGAGCACACCCATACTCCATTCTAGGATACCGATGAGCTACACTCCTACTCTAGTGAAACTCTTTTATACTTAGACAATTGTTAACAACTTAACACTTAGTCATATATAAGCATATATCCATGAAAGGAAGAGAACACTTACGAAACAAAAAAGAGAACACATATATAGTGTGGGTGGCACAAGTCGTGTCTAACACCTGACTAAGTCTTATTATTGCAAAAATGTCACAATATGAGTTCTACTAGTTTGGTTTACAACTTGATAGAGTCCCACGACTCACGTCACCTCACCAAAACACTCATACATAGATTCAACACACCAAGACTCATCCATCATCACATGTTTTGCAACTTTTTTGGAGCACCCAAAACGTGCATCAACCACAGACTCACTGTTGTTTGTGGAGCCTGATTATCTTCCTGATTCAGAGGTCTTTTACTTTCAGTCGTGTTTATACCCCATGAGCTATTTACACCCCAGAAGTATGTACACTCTTCCACGTGGGGGAGTGCAGAGGGGGGGTACCCCCTTTGTGGGGTCTGGGAGAGCTATCCCCCCGGTTGGTCTAGGGGCAAGCAGGGGTTCAGGGGCGAAGCCCCCAAAGGAAAAATTGCCTTGTAAATGTATATTGTAATTTCATTATAAATCTGGATTGTTCATTATAAGGTCGCAGATCTAACGATAGAGATTATGTTAGGGTGTTTTTCCCTAGAAGGAAACCCTCTTTTATGAGGGAAATGTATTGCGGCTATGGTTGATGGAGAATATTTTATTCTAAGAGAGGAGACTATGAGAGAAAGAAGAGGAATTTACAATGGGTTTGTTGTAGGTTGTATCCCTTCATATGTTGGATAACAATAAAGGAAGGACCTGGCAATTTCTCTGGTAGACGTAGCCCACACTGGGTGAACCATGTAAATCTGTGTCTCTATTGTATTGTGTATCTTTTGTGTTTTGTTTACGCATTTATTTTATTTTATTGCTCCACGGTCCTGTTTTTCTAACAACTGGTATCAGAGTGAAAGGCAACTCAAAGGAAAAGAGGGTTCCTGGTTCGAGTGGGAGAAATGTCGAAAAATGGAAATTTTAGGGTCGAGAAATTTAATGGCCAAAACTACCAATTATGGAAGATGCAGATGGAAGACTATTTATATCAAAAGGATCTATTCCTACCATTGGGGGGAATAGCAAAGAAGTTGGCGGCTACGAAGGACGAAGAATGGGAGATTCTTGACAGAAAGGCTCTAGGAATGATATGGCTAAGCCTGGCAGTGTTGGTGGCTTTAAATATTTCTAAAGAAAAGACAATGAAGGGTTTGATGGATGCATTGGCCAAATTGTATGAAAATCCCTCAGTGCCCAATAAGGTATTTCTAATGAAGAGATTATTTAATATGAAGATGTCGGAAGGTGGGTTTGTTGCATATCATTTAAATGATTTTAATATGGTTACTAATCAACTAATTTCTATAAAAGTGGACTTTGATTATGAGGTCAGGGCTCTTCTTGTTACACATAAAAAATACTCACTTTGATAGTGTCGCAAGTGTCATCATTACAAAGGTCGCAAGTGTCACATTTTAATCACAAGGTCGCAAGTGTCGCATGTTGCTCACAAGTGTCGCAAGTGTCAAAGAAAGCATACTGTCATGATGCCTATGCCGTGCCTATAACAACATGAGAAGGACACTTAAAACACCTCAAACATTTGATTTGGAAGAGGAGAAATGAGTCAGCAGGCTTACAAACCTTTTTCCATCTGAAAGCATTTCAAAAACTGAGTTTTTGGAGGAGAGTGCTCCCCTATACCTCTTCTGGGAGCACTGGAGCTCCCCCTTACACTATCTGGGAGCGTTATAAAGATCCTTTGGCCCTTTTGAGGGAGCGCTGGTGTCTTTAGGAGCACTGGAACCCCCCTTAATCCTACTGGGGAGCGTTGTAACGCTCTAATGTCCCTTTTTAGGGAGCGCTACCTATTATGGGCAGCAGTTGAGTTGTTGAGATGAATGGGGGGAGGATCTTTTCATTCTTGGAAGGAAGTTGAGCTCGAATCCCTAGTCCAACCATGATCTTAGGGAAAATCCTCAACTGAAGGAGGAAAATCCTCACCTTCCCCAAGGATATCTCAAAGTTATTGAGCCTCTCCAAGGCTATATAAGCAAGCTTTCTAATGGTGAAAGAGGACTGAAAAAGGGAGAATCACACCAAACTTATGATCTTACAAGTGGTGCTGGAACATAGGTGATTTGGAAACAATATACCTATGATCTCATAGAGAGCAATCAGTGAAGCTATCATCATTCGGATTGTGGATATTTTGAGCAAGGGGTAGACAAGGAGGACTTGACGAAACTGCTGCAATCCATCCACGGCTGTAAGCAATGTTTTGTCCTCATTAATATAATTTGCTTGGCTTATTTCTTTCTAATTCTTGTTCAATATCACATGAATTTGTCTCTTTATTACATACACCTATTTCAGACTAATCTTGATGGAGTAGGAAGTGGTCGTACTTTGTTTGTTTACAGGGCTTATCGAAGAACGAAAGATTGGAGCTCAACTCGGAGCATGCAGGGACAAACACAGGTAAAAGGTACTTCTTTTCTCGTTCCTCCTCACACACTAGTCCAAATATATCTAAAAGGAAGTTAGTGACCATGATAATCACTTTCTATCTTAGATTTAAGAGTCTAGCTCTTTGAGGAGATCTACCTGTCAGCAGGGAGATTTTCCTTCAACAGAAACTGGCGACTCCGCTGGGGAGGAATCAAAACTTTCTTGGTTTTGATTTTTCCTCATAAGACCTTGTCTTACCTTTTGTTTTCTTAGACCTTGTTCACCCCTTTATATCTGATTACATTTTCTGATTGACTCTTCACTCCATCACACTCAGCTTGATTGCAAAAATTCCATTGAAATTTTGGGTTTTTTGGACTTTTTCTGAGCTTTAGGACTCCAACGCTCCCCTGCCTTGTTAGAAGAGCACCAGCGGTCCCTTAAGCTACTGGAAAGAGATTTATAATGCTCTGGTGGCCCTTATACCAGAGCGCCAACCCTCTTTTGCCCAAAATCTCTTCAAAAATTACAATTTTTAGAGGTCCAAACCCTATTTTTTGACTTGCTGAGTTGTTTTGTGATTCAATCATTCTTCTTTTGACCTTTGACATGCTTCCTCCTAAGAAGTAAACATCTCGTTGTTCATATTTTATGCCCTTCTTCATTCTTATTGAGTTTTTTTTGTTGAAAGCTTGAAATCAATCCCCTGCTTTCTTCTCTCCTATCCGACTGAGCGGGAACTCTAGTGAAGGACATTTGTAGTCTATAACTCTTCTCATTTGGTTCTTTGAGGTCATATGATCCAATCTCTTTCTCCTTCCTTTTGCATTTTTTATTTTCTTTCTCTTGTTCGATCGCAAAAAAAAGGGTGTGTTGTTTGTGCGAAATCTGCATATTCTTGTCTGAATCTCCTTGATCTGAAAGGGTAGTTGGCAAGAGAAATTTTGCATTGAATTGATTATCATTCGCATACAAACAACAATAAGTACATCTTAATGATTAGTTTGCATATTATTTTGCATTTCTGAAATGTTGTAGCATTATATTGGATTTGATTGAGAACAAAATTGATTGAGGGCATTCCTTGTCAAGTGTTTCATAGTGAAAACAACTCTTCGTCTTTCCCTTAAATAGGTATTCATTGAAAAGAAATGATTGCTTATTATATTTCATGCATATTTTTAGGAATTGAGTCATCATTCCATCAGTTTCACTTTCGTATACTCTCTGAGTAAACAACATCCATTAAAATCAACGCTTAACTAAAATTTATTAGACTTTTTACATCTTTGTTAGCGAACCTACATTAGTTTAAGATGTAGGGCTTTGGAATAGGTTGAAAGGATAACTTTCGAAAGATATCAAACAAACTTAGCATCTTGCGGTAGGGAGAGTCAAATCCAATTATCGTATTGGCTTGTTGGGATCCCCCTCTCACATAGGGGTTATGCACAAGGTCGCATTTAGGTGAGTTACGGAGATTATCCCTCTGTGGTTCAACTGTTTGTAGTGGTCGGCTCGTATATTGGGGGTCACTGGAAGGTATACCCATGATTATGTGTGGGAGCCTTTCGGGTTGATTTCGAACTTGTTATCCTACCCATACGTTCCGACTGGACTGTCGACTGTACCCGCCCAGGGGCTGACTACGAGTTGGTGACCATAGTAGCCACAATATTTAGGGTCTCACACAAGGTGAAGGTGAAGGGAAGTCTCACTGTACCTGGAAAAAACGTTGGTCAAACTCACTCAGGCTCCTTGGAGGGTAAATCCACAATTACTGTGTGGAAGCTTGCACCAAGGCATAAGTCCGTTAAGTAGGTCACCAACGTAACTGATCCACTCTCTCTATCCCCGCCCCTTCCTATTTTGATCTCGTGACGTTGGATTTCATCACCAACTGGTGGTTTCATCGTGGAAAGGTTTTGTTTGATTGATTTCTTCTTAGATTCATAGTGTGTGTTGTTTGTTTTACTTAATGGACCTTAGGTCGAGTTAGTGTTAATGGCATCGAATCTTGGGAGTACCAATGGAGGAACCCCTTCTCCTGGAGAACCTTATACCTTTCCTTCGTTTGGAAACTTTGGTCCTCCATATGTTCCCACACTGAGTCTTCCATGACTCACTATTGGATTACCAGTTTGGTTGTTCCCCACTCCTGTGATCCCAAATCCTCCCAATGTTTCAGTTGCACCTAGAACTTTGGATGTCAATACACCACCCACATATCAACCTCATGTTGAATTTTCACCTTCTTCGCCCATTAAGTCTCCTTCCATTTCTCCTTCTTCACCTAGTGAAAGCTCTAAAGCAATTAGCCAGGTTGATTAGAAGAAGAAGAAATGGAAAGAGAAGAACAAGAAGAACCCAAAAATGACAAAGACCCCAACAACATCAGATGTTGGCTCTAAGAAACTAGTTACTATTAATAGTACTGGGAGTGTTGATGAGGTCAACAAGATTAAAATGAAGAATCTGAAACCCAAATTCCCTTGTAGTCTTTGTAAGGGTGACCACTTTCTGAGGGATTTCCCCGGTCTTACCCAGGTCTTAGAAATGTGGTCCTCCACGTCATCAGACTTTGTCAGTCATGTCAATGATACCCCATCAACTAGTGATGTTCAGGTTGGTAAGAAGAAGAAAACCATCAATTTCCGTTTCATTTTATGTAAAGATAATCATTACTCTCACCTTTGTCCTTGCATGGACAAGGCTTCTTCTCTTTTAGAAAAAATTCAACTTCCAAAAGGTTATCGTAAGCTTTCCTCTGACCCATCATTGGTTGATGGACTGGTCAATCTGGTTCCATCCTTGGTCAGTCTAGTTGATCAGGTGGTCAATCTAGTTTCCTCCTCGATTGAACCATGAACCCAAGTAACTGATCCAGTTTCATCATCGATCAGCCCCACTCTTCATCAAAAGAGTGACACCAAAGTGGTCAATCCGTTTCCACCCGTCAACCCCATTCTTCCCTTGGAGAATGAAACTCAAGTGGTCGATTCATTTCTTCTATCGGTCGATCCCACTCCTCCTTTGATGACTGCCAAAATGACTGATCCAGTCCCTTCATCGGTCAGTCCCACTCTTCCTGTGAAGAGTGCCAAAGTGGTCGATCCAGTTTTGCCATAGGTCGATCCCATTCCTCCATTGAGGAATGTCAAAGTGACTGATCCAGTCCCTTCCTCGGTCAATCCCACTCTTCCTCTGAAGAGTGCTAAAGTGATATATCCAAGTCCACCATTGATTGATTTGATCCAATCATTGGTCGATCCTACTCTCCTTCTAGAAAGTAAACCCGATACTACCCATGTTTTTCTCATTAATACAGACTCTATCATACGAGGGGGCATTCCTCCTTCTCTTGTGAAACCCCCTCCAAGTAATGAGGCCATCCTTTTTTATTGGGGTGTGCTAACTAGACCTCATCTTCCCTCCCACATTCCTTTCCAGATTACAGTACAGGTTCGTGTTCGGGACGTTCCTCAAACATTGATAGATGAAGGTGCGTATGTTAGTAATTTGTCTTCTGTTGCTTGGTATGCTTTGGGTTGTCTGCATATTGCACCGGTTACACAGAATATGTTAGCTTTTAACCTAAGAACTAGTCAACCTTTAGGGATCCTTCCGCAGTTTCCTATAACTTTGGGAGGGAAAACTGTCTTTATCGATGTCATGGTAGTCCGAGACCCCTTGGATTTCTCTTTACTCCTTGGGCGGGATTATGTCTATGCTATGAAAGCTCTTGTATCCACCCTTTTCCGTGTGATATCTTTCCCTCATGATGGAATAATTGTGACTATTGATCAACGTTCATTCATCGGCCTCGACTGGGTTACCTCCCTAAGTGGTTCCTATATGCAGACAGTATCTCCCCCACCACATGTCAATTATGTGGCATTGTCTCCCATGACCTCGACTTTCGATGATTTGGATCCGGTAGTTGACATGGTGATATCTTTGGTAGGGTTATTGGAGCCTGATCTCCTTACCCCTGTCACGACCCTCGACATGTGTTCCTTCCATAGTGATTCTCTTCCATCCAGCGAAGATCTCTTGGAATCCATGACCGAGTTTTGTCCCTTGACATAGTATCCTTCCAGAGCATTATCCTCTTGGAATCCATGATCAAAGAAGAAACCACGAGCACGATTTCTCTTCCCTGTGGCAAGCTCATTAAAAAATGAAACAGAGGTCCTGAGCATAGTTCTTTTTCTGTGTCAAGCTCGTTAAAAAATGAAACAGTCACCTCCCTTGAACCTTCTTTTCATCCACCCTTCTCCTTTTTCTCATCTACTAAAGAAACTGATGAAGCTTGGAGGGCATGAATCCAGCCTTTGTTGATCATTATGGAGTTAAGCCACTAGATTTCAAGCTGGGGGCATATCGAACTTAGTCTTTGTTCTTTCTCGTGCTCGTAAATACATGAGAATGCATACAGGTAGACTTTTATCTCTTTTTCGGACCTGTATGGATACACGAAAAAGGAACCCCCTTGGAGTCTCCTTTAAGATCTTTTCAGACTCTCTAAACATGAAAATATTGTCGAGTGATCTTGCTTCCTTTCCCACTTGTTAAAAGGTTTGAAAGGGCGTCTTTCGAGTGATAATTTATCTCTTTTTCAGTCGCGTGAGACTAACATTACGAAAAGGAACAACACTAGAGTCATCTTTAAGTTCTTTTCAGACTCTCTAAAGATGAAAATATTATTGAGCGACCTTGTTCTCTTCACGCTCGTTAAAGTATTTGAAGAAAACATCTGTTGAGTGATAGTTTATCTCTTTTTTGGTCTCGTCAGACTACTTTACGAAAAAGGAACTAAGAAAGTTCTCTTTTAAGTGTTTTTCTAGACTCTATAATCACGAAAAACCTTTGATTTTTCTGTCTTTGGACTCGCTAAAACACACATCGACAGGCCCATATGGGACCTAACCCTTACTTCTTCCATTTCATTAAACAAAGAAAGAGGAACTTACCAAAGGTGAGTTATATCAAGCATGTGTTACCCTCCTCGAGCTTGTTAAATTAAAAAGAGGTACTCATCTATATGGATGGGGGAAAATTGAAAGAATAAAGCCAAGCAGTTTCTTTTTGAGGACATTACCAAGTAACTCTTAGAGTCACCCTTGAACATGGCACTTTGTCTTTTTCACACATTATAATCCACTAAACCTCTGCACTGAGCCAATCCTTTAAGTTTCTTTCACTCCTTTGGGTCACCTGACATAAGTCACAGCATCCACTGCATCATCGAGTTTTGGTCCATGTCATGTTTTTTGCTATTGTGCCTCAGTGTTCAAGGGAAGTATTCACCTCGAGAGTCAACCATCATGAATATCTTGTCTCAATACCTGTGTTAGTCCATGTTAATTTGATCTACCAATTAGATCTCTGTGTCCATTTCATGTCATTGATGGGGGATACATCAAGGCCCTCCTTCGACGAGTCTATTCCTGTCGACTTCAACACATTATCCAGGAACTAGACTTAGAAACCAGTTAGTGCTTTGGGACCTATATGCCTCAATGGCAGACCTCCTCACATTCGACAATGGGTTTACATCATTGACCTCTGATCGAATGATTCCACAGATGTTTGACTCTAGCCCATCCATTCACATTCGTTGGAATGTACTAAAGTACCTTGGGAATCATTGACATTAATGGTGATTTCCCTCGTGCTTGTTAATGGTTTACATCATTCACCGGTAATCAAGTGGTTTCTGCCATTTTCGACATCAGGACATCTATTCACGTGGTTAGATTCGTACTACATCAAGATTGATAAGAAGACCCTAGGTTGAGTGATCATTTTGATATGTACTTTTCCCAAGTTGCGAAGGAGTTTCTCTTGAACAATGACACATATACTGTTACATAGATCCACTTTGTATTGGTCGTGGCTATGTTTTGTCATCTTGTAGATCCACTATGTATTTTTCGTGGCTACGATCAGTTCAGGTCATGTATAGATCCACATTGTATCCTCAGTGGCTATACCTTTTTATCAATACAATTATGGATCTACAGTGTATTTTATGGCGACCATATCTTGCAAGTCTTGATCACCCAAGCATAGGTATGTCTACCTTGGGTTTGAAACATGTCATAATATTTGTTGGATGTTTGTGTGCAGCTTTTGTCAGGTTCTCCGCGTCTATACCCTTGCTTGAAAGTCTACAAAGCATTTCAGTTATCAGTTCTTGTCTTCTAACTTCATACTTTGGGGGGCAATCTGTTACACATAAAAAATACTCACTTTGATAGTGTCACAAGTGTCATCATTACAAAGGTCGCAAGTGTCGCATTTTGCTCACAAGGTCGCAAGTGTCGCATGTTTCTCACAAGTGTCGCAAGTGTCAAAGAAAGCATACTGTCATGATCCCTATTTTAGGCTTATAATGACATGAGAAGGACACTTGAAACACCTCAAACATTTTATTTGGAAGAGGAGAAATGAGTCATCAGGCTTACAAACCTTTTTCCATCTGAAAGCACCTCAAAAACTGAGTTTTTGGAGGAGAGCGCTCCCCTATACCTCTTCTGGGAGCGTTGGCGCTCCCCCTTACACTGCCTGGGAGCATTATAAATCTCCTTTGGCCCTTTTGAGGGAGCGCTGGTGTCTTTAGGAGCGTTGGTTCCCCCCCTTAAGCCTACTGGGGAGCGTTGTAACACTTTGATGGCCCTTTTTAGGGAGTGCTACCTATTTTGGGTAGCAGCTGAGTTGTTGAGATGAATGGGGGAAGAATCTTTTCATTCTTGGAAGGTAGTTGAGCTTGAATCCATAGTCCATCCATGATCTTAGGGCAGATCCTCAACTGAAGGAGGAAAATCCTCACCTTCCCCAAGGATATCTCAAAGTTGTTGAGCCTCTCCAAGGCTATATAAGCAAGATTTCTAATGGTGAAAGAGGACTCAAAAAGGGAGAATCACACCAAACTTATGATCTTATAAGTGGTTCTGGAACAGAGGTGATTTGGAAACAAGAGATCTATGATATCATAGGGAGCAATCAATGAAGCTATCATCATTCGGATTGTGGATCTTTTGAGCAAGGGGTAGACAAGGAGGACTTGACGAAACTGTTGCAATCCATCCACGGCTGTAAGCAATATTTTGTCCTCATTAATATAATTTGCTTGGCCTGTTTCTTTCTAATTTGTGTTCACTCTCACATGAATTTTTATCTTTAGTAGATAGACCTATTTCGGACTAATCTTGATGGAGTAGAAAGTGGTCATACTTTGTTTGTCTACAGGGCTTATCGAAGAGCAAAAGATTGGACCTCAACTCAGAGCATGCAGGGACAAACACTGGTAAAAGGTACTTCTTTTCTCCTTCCTCCTCACACACTATTCCACCTAGATCTAAAAGGAAGTCAGTGACCATGATAAGCACTTTCTGTCTTAGAGTTAAGATTCTAGCTCTTTGAGGAGATCTACCTGTCTGCAGGGAGATATTCCTTCAACACTTCTAATCTTGTGCTCATTGCCAGAAAGATGGAACAACTTGGTCATGGATGTAAGTAACTCTGTCTCTGGTTCAAATAATTTAAAACTTGATGATGTTTTTGGTGTTATCCTTAGTGAGGAAATGCGATGGAAAAGAACAGGTGAGACATCAGGAAATGCGTTGAACATGGAGAACAGGGGAAGACAAAAGGATAGAGGAAA
>JZKD02S1802214.1:463352-481751 GCA_000966675.3 Picea glauca
TCCTTTTGTTATAGTAGTGGTCGTACTAAAGTATAACAAAGCACATCAATTATGAATAATGGAATGAAATGAAACATGAAATACGAAGAAACAAACTTGTAACACAGTCTTGACGAAATCGAGAATCTCCATATTTGCTTATATTAACTTCTCGAATGCAAAAACTCTATTACAATCCACACCAAAAAGGTCCAGCCCTGTTTATTTCGTTCTGTGATATATTTATACAACTTCACAGATCAGTCAGAATCATCAATGATTACACAAATTCGGTTACAACTAAGAGGAGTGCAATCGCTCCCTTTCTCTTACTCTATCTTTACTTAGTGCCAGGTGCTCGTCTTCTCGCGGATTCGGTGCAGGCGATACATTTTTCTACAAACTGAGATACAAGCCATGAAGGCTCTACTTGACAGATGGCCTCGGTGAAGTAACATTCTCGGGCTAACTGTTTTATCTTGTCTCCCATTAGTGCATTGACGATGTCGAGGGCACTTAGTTACGCGCTGGGTTGGATTAAGTGCTTGTCAACTTGAGCCATGTCCACCCTGTCCATATGAGAGATATCGGTCGAATCTCTCTCATCCGTTTCCTCCATATCGCGTGAGATTTGTTCTACATTTATTTGCATCAATGCTTCTGCATCGCCTCAGATGTCAATATCCAACAGCTCGCCATCTATGGAGTTAAAATCTTCTTCTAAAGAGTGTGTTACCTTTTGAACTTGTTCCTTTCCCAGGGCAATGTTATGCTCCCAATATTTCATTAAAATATTGCCTCTGGTTTGTTTAGGGATGGCAAGCCCAAGAGCGCCTACCGAAACCCTGTTATTTGTGGCAATTACCGCGTCCTGGAAAACGACCCGAGCCACTTCGGCCTCCCTTTCCCTAGCAGTCAGGTTCTTGGACACCTGATTCATCAACAAACAGTTCTCCTGGATCTCTCCTATCCTGGCAAGAAAATTCTGTTGTGCCGAAAGGATTTTGCTCCGAATCTCACTAGCTCGAGTTTAAATATGCCGATGTCTATTTCTCTGCTCTCGACGATTTCTGCCCGAACTTGCAATTGTTCAATCCGATTTCTCTATTGGCTCACCTATGCTCTACCATCTCGGACCACTAACTGTGCTTGCTCAAGCTTGGTCTTGAGCATTTCTATTTCATTTTTGTCAGCCACTCTGGCCTGTTCTATCTCCATGCTGGCTTGAACTTTAGCATTCTCCGTGGCTGTAGCCAATCTAGCCTCGAGGGTCCTGATGAGGCGATTTTTCCTTTTTAGTTGGTTATTCAAAAGCCCAACTAAGAATTGATTTGTTGAAGTATATGCCCCTAGCGTTCCTGAGATTTCAGTGGCGAGATGGTCACTTTTCTTATTTTTTTCATCGGTCATGATTTTATATTTTTTCGCAGTGGATTCTCCTTCTTCATAGAACTCTCTTTTCACTACCACCTTCCTCTTTTTATCAAAAAAGAATTCATTTGGAGGGAGTTCCTCTGCTCTTATGGGCCTCAGTTCTTCATTAAATATCCACCCCTCGTTGACATTTCCCTGTGCCGACTGCAAGGGTGTGGCTGAGGTGATGGGCTCTCCTATTTGTTTTCCAGAATATTTGGGAGTACCGACGGGATTCTGATCTTTTGGCATACCTAGAGCCTCTATTTCAGTCTCCAGCTTTTGTTCACCTGGTGGGCCTGGAGTTTTTACTTCAGCCTCTTCACTCTGTTCCCTTGGCGAGTCCGGAGTCTTATCTTCTACTTCGGGATTCTTCATCTGTTCGCCTTCCTGGTGTTTTCCAAGGTTAGAAATTGTGTCCTCAGCATCTTCAGCATCCTTCTATTTCGTCTCAGAAGCAGCCGAACCTTCCAACACAGCGGGAAGACATATTCATCTATGTTCCTCGAATTTTAATACAGATGTTGTGTCTTTGGGTGCTAATGATTGGATCTGAGCTAGCACTTCTTCATAAGATCTCTCCCCTCATAAAACATCGTCCAAGGGTGAATTTTCATGCTCAAATATCTTGAGCCCGCAATGAGCCAAATGGTTTCTCACAACCCACTATGGATCATGTTTCTTAATTTCGATGGTGACCAAACTTAGGTCCTCCAGGGCAACAGCCTCGGCTTTGGCATGCCCGAAATCTAATAAAGAATAGGAATTCATCCGAATGGGAAAATAAGGCCATACCTTCTTTGAGTAACCCTTGAGTTCTTTTCTCACTCCTCCAATTACTGTTTGCCAGGCGATTTCTCGACAAGCAGTTTGTCGAGGATGAACAAGGGCAGCGCATGAGGGGGAACGGAAGCCTTGAAAACTCTGAAATACGAAAACTATGCATCCACATACCAATCCGCTATGCCACTCAGACCTGTTATAATGTTGTCCGAGACATGAGGTGGTGGATGCCCAAAAATGGCGATATGCAGGGGCACCATCACCCAGTTAAAAATCTCATATGTGAACTTTTCTGCTTTATTCTCCCATAGTTTGTCATGATACTCATGCACGGGTTTTTCTTGGAATGGATTCCAAACCCAACTCATCAAAGGGAATGGTGTCATGGAACATACCACGTCCATGATATATGCTGACATGAAAAATGAGGATGGTTTCCCACTTGCCTTCTGCTCCCGATACTATGTAACCCTGTTGGCCAAACTGTCTGAGAGCATATTTGCCCAATTAAACGAGCAACCTTCTGCAACTCGAAATATGAGAGGCACCCACGCGATGTAGAAATGCGAGGTGTCTTCTCTCCCAAATAGCCGACATGTCATCATGGCCACATATTTATACTGTGGCTCCAAAGAAGCGATAGAGTATACGCCCTGGTCATTTTCTCTGAATTTCATGGCACGCGAAACCAATCTTTAATCAAACCGGGCATGGTTTTGTCGTACTGGGTGCACTCTTTCTCTTTGAATTCCTCCAGGAACTCGGCACCATATGTATATTCAAACATCAAAGGTAGCTTGTACATGGTTTGTATATGCTCAGGCCTAAAAGTCTCGACAGTAACTCGTTGGTTGTTCATGATCGTCCTGGTAGGCAAGTCTACATGGTCCAACACCCACAGAATCATGTCGTAATACGGAAGCAACCGTGGCCTGGTTGCTACTCTGTGCATCCCGGATTGGACGATTATCTTGTACTTGGTGTGTATATTATCCTTTTCGATGTCATCATAGTCATCTGAGTAATCTACCAATTCTTCTTGCAGAACATTTGACACAAATGACCAGTCAAGGATTGACTCGACACTTCGGGGTGAAGTATCGGCGACATTATCTGAACCTTGTCCCATGACTTCAACATTTGCCTTTGCTTCTTTCCGCGGAGCCATGGCCGCAGTTTGTGTTTTCACTCTCCTTCGATAGAACTGTGTATACATGCAGACTATAGTTAACTCAGACACGATGAGCTCGGCATGCTATGAAAAAATGTGTAATGAAACGTAGCTTCTTGCATATATTTTGAAAAAATGGTACCTTTCAGAACAAGCCTGTCAATTCGAAATTAGCAATAAACTTATGCCGTAAAAATCCGATCTTACACATAGATTTACCTTATCTTCCCATTAATGTCATAAATTTTGGCAGTTTGACAGTCAATCGGAGTATGGAGAGAAAATAGCTACCTCGGAAAACGTGCAAGTCTCGATGCGCGGGACATATCTTGCTTCATTTTAAATTATCAAAACTTAGCAACGTTAATAACTTTCTCGCTGTTTGTTGCATCGTAGATTTTTTTTTGACATCTTGAGTCTTCAACTCGCGAGACTGCGAGGAACGATTTTATCTTAATTAACAGTAATCACGATTTGGAGCGTCATTAATTTTATAATCAATTTATTCACCATATCACGACTCAGAACTTCGAAGACAATTTTCTGGGAGATTAGTATGTCGAGTCACGAAACCGCGAGATGGCGATAATTAAGACTCAATTAGGGGGAAGAAAATCTTAGATTAGGAAATTAATTAATCATGCTATAATTACGTCATGATTTCGTGAGTCGGGGTTTTGGATGCCGTAACTTTCTAAAAGATAATGCCGAGTGGAGAAACGTCGAAGACAGATTAACCATGGTTAGCATTTTTGTGCCTACAAACCTTGACTAGGGTTAGCCCGAAAGAACCTCGTGTTCTCGGCTCTCGGAGATATAAAAACAAAAAATTAAATTTAGCGAACGCCGAGGCACGAAACCCCGACGACGTCTAATCACTGAGTAAAAATATTTGACCTGAGTTACTATCTTGAGTGAAAATTTAAAATGAGTTCGCCGTTTCGTGACTCAGGACGTGTGAATTTATGAGTTATGGTAGTCCGACTTGCGAGATCCCGAAGTAAAACAAAAAGAGCAACATTCTTACAAAAGTGGATTTATTTCGAGAGTAGAAAAGCATCGTTGTTTATGTAATAAGGTAGCAGAGTTTTCAAAGTCTCGAGGGGAAAGATCAAAAGACCATCTTTAGATTTCAAGTCTCAAAAATTGAAAAATGTGAAGGGTAAAATATAAAAACAAGGGCGGCTCCAACATAGGCTCCAACTAGGTATCCCGCCTTCCTATGAGCCATGAAGAAAAGTAGACCACGTGCCAATATTGGGTAAATGGAGTCCAGAACTCAAATAGGCAGAAAGATTCCAAGGAAAAAGGATCGAAGGGGGGGGGGGGAAGACTCCGCTCTTTACCTCGAGAGGTTTTTCAAAATCAAATACTCTTTCTAAACATAGTTGTAGTCCCTTTCACAGTTTTCCCTTTCCCACTACTAACTTTGGGTATGTTTTAAGACAATCGAAACGACCCTAGGAGATTCAACAGATCTTGTGACTCTCATCTTGCATCAAAAGAATGAGATTATATATTTTTAAATCGGGGAGTCCCGTCTGAATTTGGGGTGTTGATCAGGTTTTTAGAAAGCATTGGTTACCAGAGTAGAGTGATATTCATGTATAACAGCCTTACAGATATCTCAGACATTGCTTCACTGCCAGCGAGCCTGTTCAGTACCCCGGTGAATTTGTCTGACCCCTTTCAATGAATTTCCTTTCACCACTTCAGAAAATATTTATGCATTTAAATGCTAAGACGAGGGAAATCATTTCTGAATTTACTTTCATTGTCTTCCTGGACTAGGTGGGGGTGATCATTTCTGAATTTCCTTTCACCACCTATCTTATAATTTACTTTTTGAGCACGAAGATGGGGGCAATCAGTTGTTATCAGGGCTGATATCTGTGTAATATTTTTCATCAGAGGTCTGTCACATTTTAATTACTTGGTACCAAGCTTCCCTTGACCTTCACAACACCTTCATTCTTAGGGAAAAAAGGAAATTAATTTTTTAAGGGGCATCTCGTTTGAGCAAGCTTTGATTCTTCCGACGCTGTCAAAAAACCTAGGAAAGTTAAGATTTCTCTAAACGTTCCTTCACTTAGCAGGAGATCAAGTAGTTGTGAAGACCTTCTTTCCTATCAAGATCTATTTTGAAACCCTCGAGGTTTAAAACAAAATACTTTTATCCCTTTGTGATGGAACAAAAAGATGGGGACTGGTCACAAGTTAGACCCAGAGACATACATGGGGCCAGGTAGTGATTTGTTGACTGAAAATATGGAGGTCGAAACAACTCGAGACTGCCTCCTGTAGATAACTTCGGGGATAGTTTATTTCGACTGACCATTTTTAATTTAGTTTATCGTTCAATTTATTTTAAAACAAAAATTACCAAACCAAGCAATGATCTTGTTGTCTAACAATTTGTATTGTAGTTTGAAAGTTGTTACCTTGATTTCCCTTAACAGTCTTTCAATCATATATTTTTGAGAAAGTTCTTTTTTACCTTTTTATTTTACTTTCTTTGCGCAATACGAAACTATTTTAGGTATCACCTGTTTTATGCCGCTCTATTTCTGACACCGACCTGCAAATTGCTTTTCCTGCCAGTTCCGTTTGCAGCTGGGATCCTATAAAAATCGAATGCGACTCTTATTAGAAATGTGTCGAGAGTTTAGGAACAAAAAACTGAAAATCAAAAGTAAATGTTCAAATGCTAATATACATATGTACAAAACGTGAAATTTATTTATTTACAATTTTTTTTTTTTTGTATAACTGTTATGTCATGTAATGTTTCAGATATCCCCTGTTGACAGGGGTGCTGAGGAATTCTCTGTCAATGTTCTCCAACAGGAAGGAATTCTTCCCCTCTAGGGCAGAGACCCTGAATGGTCCATACCAGAGGTGGTCAAATTTACCATGTTTTGCGGCTTCCTCATTTCTTCCATTCCATCTTAGTACCAAGTCATCTGGAAGGAATTCCCTATTTTTTTCCTTGAGATCGAACAAAGCTTTCATTTCATCCTGGTAATTCTACATTTTCTCATCAACCTCCACTCTATGTTTTTGTACCTCGATCAGCTGGTTAATTCTCCTGGTTACATGATTGGGTTCTTCATTCTGATCTTGCCATAACTTCATTACTGGAAACGCTAAGTTTATAGGTAGAACCGCCTCTGTCCCATAGACCATTTGAAACAGTGAAATGTCGATAGACCTTTTAGTGCTGATGCGGTTTTCCCACAATACGTACTTCAAGCGCACATGCCAGGACCTTTTATTTCATCCAGTACTTTCTTGATTATGTTTACCAGGCACTTGTTGGATAATTCGGCCAGCCCATTTCCCTGAGGGTAATAAGCAGTGGAATGGCCGAGAACGATATTGTACTTCTGACAGAAGTTGATCATAGCCATGGACTTGAAGGCCTGGGCGTTGTCGGTAACAATATTTCGGGGACACCCGAATCTTGACAAGATATTATCTTCCAAGAAGTCAATCACCACCGAGTCTGTTTCCCTTTTGGTTGGAATGGCTTCCACCCACTTTGTAAAATAATTTGTGGCTGTTAGGATCCACTTGTGCTGAGCACTGGAATGGGGATTAATTTCCCCTATGAAATCTAGTCCCCATTGTTGAAATGGGGCTTCAGTTTTGATTCGAACGAGTGGTAGTGCAGGAAGTTTTTGTTTACCCGCGAATATTTGACATGGGTTGCAGGCACACACTTTGGCATTGACGTCCTAAAATAGTTTCGGCCAATAATATCCATCCCTCATGATCTTGTAAGTTGTGGCTCTCCATGCATGGTGTCCTCCACAGACTCCTTCACGAAATCCTTCTATAACCCGTGGAGTTTCTGACTCAACCAAACATACCAGTAGGAACCCGAGTGGATCCTTCCAATATAGCTGATTTTTGGCGATGCAATATTTTACAGCATGGAGTTTTAAAGTTCTGCATTTGGCTAGTGATAGTTCATTTGGGCATTTCAGGTTTAACAAGTAGAACACTATGTCTTTATACCAACCTGATGATATGAACTTTTCTTCGACCTTTCTTGGATCTGTCTGGTCATCTGGCTCATGCAGGTGTGCGTCTTCGTCTTCCCCTTGGAGGCAATTAATATAAAGAGCTCTAAGGTTCGACGCAGTGAAGAGTTTGGCTAGACCGTGCCCCTTTATCAATTTAGTAGGCTTGACTTCCATATCAAATTCTTGTATTTTAGCGAGCCAACGCCCTCGTTTTTTGTCACTGTCTAGCTGTACCAATATATCTTTCGCAACACTAGTTGGCACGTACGCGATAATTTTCGAATGTAGTACATAGGTTCTGAATGATTTTAGCGCTTTCACCATTGCATACGCCTATTTTTCTATTATGTCATACTTTAGTTTAGCGTCTCTAAGGCTCTTGCTAAAAAATGTGATTTGCCATTCGAAGCCTTCATCATCCTTTTGCAGGAGCACCGCGGCGATAGTATGTTCAGAAGCAAACGAGAAGATGAGAAAATCTTTCAAGTAATCTGGGCTTGCTAACACAGGTGCCTCGCTGATGAATTTTTTAATATGCGCAAACGATGCTTTAGCCTCGGTCGTCCAATTTACTCTGCTATCCTTCTTCAACATTCCTGTGATCAATTTGACAATCTCAACAAAATTTGGGATAAACCTTCGTAAAAAATTTATTGTACCTAAGAAAGATTGAATTTCTTTTACATTTATGGGAATATTTATAGTTTCTATTGCTTCAATCCTCTTAGGATCAATCCTGATCCCATCCTTAGATATGATATGTCCCAGAAGCTTACCTTCCCACATAGCAAAATGCGATTTCTTTGGGTTCAAAGATAGACCATACCTGCGGCACTTTTCGAAAGTATGTTTTAGATGTATCAAATGTTCTTCATCAGTTTTAGAGAAAACCGTCAAATCGTCGAGGTAGATGACTATGAACTTGTCTCTTTCTCCCACGAAAGCAATGTCCATAGCGCGCTAGAATGTATCTCCTGCATGCATCAAACCAAACGACATTTTGTCATACATGAATGTACCCCATGGTGTGGTGAAAGCAGTTTTTTCTCTATCTTGCTCGTTCATGGTGATTTGGTTATATCCAGAGAACCCATCTATCATAGACATTCGATTTTCTCCGACTACCTTTTCTAGGATGTGGTCCATTTTGGGGATCGGATAATTATCCTTAAGGGAAGACTTATTCAAGTTTTGGAAATCTACACACAGTCTGATTTCTCCGTTCTTTTTCCTGACCGGGACTAAATTTTCCACCCAGTCTGAGTACCTCAGAGGTACGATTATTTTCATATTTAAAAGCTTTTTAACTTCCTTTTCAATCATGGGAAACAAAATGGGGTTAATTTGCCTAATATTTTGCCTAAACGGCTTGACCCTGGGCTTCAAAGGTATCTTGTGTTCAATTATGGAAGTGTCATACGTTCTAAGCTCATCATAGGACCAGGCAAAAACATATTTGTACTGTATGAGTAGGTTTTTGTACTGGACTTTTACCTTGGGAGGGAGGAACTTAGATATCTTTACTATCCTGGATTCTTTTTCAGTTCCTATATCGTAGTACTCCACTTCTTCTGGTTGGGGCTGCAAAGTGGATTTCACAGGTATGTCATTCTGATCGAAAAGTCTTTCTAAAGGAATTAAGCCTTTCGGAATTTGGTTGCTTTTAAGGACCAACATACGATGATCCGCTATCTTTTCTCGGAAGGTTTCAGGATCTTCTCCTTCTTGCATAATCCACATCAGGTCATTTTGATTCTCTTGGTCTGGATGAGTTTCAGAGAACTCGCCTACTGCTACAAGAAATTTCTCGATTTGTTTGTCATCTTCGAAAACCTGCTAGTGTCGGATATTGTTTGGTATAGAGGGTTTGTATTTGATTTCAATGTGATATTTCAGTTTGACGGTCGTGGGAGGAGAAAAGGTAGAAGCTTCCTTATCCAATGCATCAGCATGTAGATTCTCTGCGCGAGGGATAAAATGGACCTTTACAAATGAGAAAAAGTTTTCCATCAAATCCCAAGCGCAATTTTTGTATGTTCTTAGTCTGGGATGCTTGGCTAGGTATTGTCGGTTTAATTTTTTAACTATTAGCTCTGCGTCACCATAAACTTCCAAGTTTTTTATATTTAGCATTTTCACAGTCTCTAATCCTAAAATCAATGCTTCATATTCGCATACATTGTTAGTGTAATCTATTTCCCACTACAGCCGGTAAGAGAAAGGAACAATGAATTTACCTTCAGGAGCTACTAAGAGCACTCCCGCACCTGCGCCTTCAGAACATAAGGCACCATCGAAATACATTTTCCAAATTCCGGTGTTACACAGATCTACTGTAAAATGACTTGTCTCTTCTTTCTTCATATCAAGTTACTCTGGACACCCATCCAAAACATCATCAAAGGACAAAATGCAATTTCCCAGATCTTGGTCTGCAACGTAAATGGGAAAGTTATTTGGGTTTTGAGGGTCACTGACTGTATATATTAATCTTGTTTCTCTATACAAACGAGTGAACTGACCACCGAAAACAGGGATTGTGGCATATGTCATGTCCAACTGTAAAGAACCCCCCAACTTGGCTCCCCAAGATCTAGATAGCAGCATGCCATATTTGGGGGGAATATCTGCGATAACCACATCCATCAGGATACTCTTGACCGGGACCTGAGCCCGGGTAACTACCAGATCTTTTATCATCCCCATACATTTAACCTTTCTTGAATCGAAAGAGTACAGATTTCCATAAGGTCTTGTAATCTGGAGACCCAACTTGTCCATTATTATCTTGGGCATAACATTATGAGAAGCCCCTGAGTCTAACATACAATTATGTAGCAACTAATCATGTATATTCAGGGTGATATAAAAAGGAGTGATGTTGTCTTTGGACCCTTCAAAATGAGGACCAAAGGTGATGTCAGGTCTGTCATCTTCCAGGTTGATAACATCAGACTGACTTTCTAGATCGTAGACACCCATCGCTTTGGCAATTTTCTTCCAATAAGCGGGATTTTTTGCTAATTCTACCAAAGGAATCAGTATTTTAATTTTGTTTAACTCATTTTCAAAACTGAAAGATGTGTTTACCTTATCCGTTTCTTTGGTTGAGACTTCCAAAATTTTTCTTTCCGACTTACTTGTCTGGATCGCTTTATCACTCGTGATCTTAGTTAAAGACATAACTTTATCTAGTGGTTCAGTTTCTTGTGTTTGAGTTTCAACTTTTTTCACCTCGGACTCTTGAGTGCTTGCTACCTTGGTTTTGTTGCTAGGTAACAAGGTCTCTTTCAAAGGAGGTTCATAAGCTTGACCTTTCTGAAGGATTTTCTTAGGTTGATTCGTTGAGGTAGGCTTACTCTTAGATCTTAGATTATACTTTGGTTGAAACTCGGCCATTATCATCTATGTTTCTGGTTGAGATACATAGGGATCAGTGTGATCACCTTCTTCATCCTCATTAGGTGGTTGTGGGGTGTTCAATGATTTTTCATAGTATTCACGAGTGAGATACGGCTGCGAACAGTCATCACCGAAATTCGCGACTTCATCTTCCGAATCTCTGAAATCTTGGAAGTCATTTGCTCCTATAAAATTTTCGTTCTTTAGTGGAGCTTGTATTTTTTGATCTTCATTCTTTATTTGTTTCTGTTGATTTTGGGGATTTGGGTTTCTCTTGAAGTCCTTTTTATTTGAAGAATCAGCCTTAACCTAGTCCAACTCTATCCTAGAAATTTTGTTGGACAATTCTTTAATTACTCGGGCCATATCATCTACTCTGTCATCAGTGTATCTATTTGGGCCCGAAGGACCCGTTGGTTCCCTATAGCGTCTATCCTCGCGGTTGACTGTTTCTACTTTAGTTTTTAATTTTCATGAAGCCATCATATTAGATTCTATTTCGAAAACATCGTCTTGCATTCTATTTAGGTTGGCTCCTATTCTTTCTCGCAAAAGTAGTGCGAAATCCGGCTCGAAAGCTCCCGCGAAGGTTACTTTGGCTGAGGGTTCAGAGGGTTTAAGTGCGGCTGGAATCTTATTATACAGTTTGTTGAATCTCAGAATAAATTCCATAACTGTTTTTGAGTTCTTTTTCTTCAGGGACCCAAACTCGATAAGATAATATAAGTGATGTTTTCGTTCTCCCCATTGTCTGAGGAAAGCATCTTCCAAAGCATCATATGACAGGATAGAAGCTGCGGGTAGGCTCCGAAACCAAGTTCGGACCTATCCTTCAAAGGTCTGGACAAGGAGTCTCGAATAGAAATCTTCGTGCTCGATACCACAGATGTCTGCTAATTGGTCAAAGAAATTTATATGCTCGGTTGCGGTTAGATCTCCCTCCCCAGTGAACTTAGGAAGATTTTTGATGTAGTTTTCGGGCAAATCATGGAAGGGGAGGCACAAAACCAGGGGGGCATATCTCGCTGCTACCTTTGTGAATACTCTGGGAGGAGGGACTTTCCCTTGACCTCCACCTCCTCCTCCAGGAGCGCCTCCACCACCTCCTCCGATGGTTTCCATCGACTCGGGTGTAGAAAATGAGTGTGTAACACACTCTTTGGAATCAGGTGATACCGGGAAGTTCTGTCGAAGAAAAGATGGTATGTCAATTGTCGACGAACTTTCTAGAGGACCTTTTCCCTTGTGTATGGATGGGAAAGACTAATGAATCTCACTCCTAACTTCAGGGCGGTTTGACGTCAGATCTTTGGTATCAAATAGAGGACTGCGTGAAGTAGAAGGTTCTGAATGGCATTTAGTCTTTAAAGGTGGGTTTTTAGGCTTATAAACTACAGTGGATGGCTCAAATGAGCCTCTCGCCCTTAAAAAAATTTCGGGATCAGTAACAGGTGTAATCAGCTTGCCATCTGGGTTTTGTCTGGTAATCTTTCTACCAGAAGCCAATTTATGTTTTCGTGGAGTCGCCAAGTGAAAGATTGAAAAAGCCTTAAAAATGTGTGTACTCTATGTTCACTATCAAGGACTAGCACTTTCAATGAAATAAATGTCGTTTTCCCAGGGAAAAAGATTTCATAACTTCGTTCCACGGCAATGACGCCAGAAAGATGTTGTTCCTGAGTCTGTACTTAAGGCTCAAAAAGTACAATGTCAAGGCATCTGAAAGTAGGTGAAAGATGGGTAAGAGGGTAACGTCAACCTTCGGTATAGGAAACTAGGAAAGATTTCTACGTTCGCGTCATCTAGCTTCCAACTGTTCCTGAGTAGTTATATCATGTTCAATGGCTGCCCATGAACGTTTAAGTTCCTCCCAGTTATTAGCAGTTTTCAGGATTATGTCAAAAAGGTTTAAAGCAATATGTGTTTGATTCGATATTCTGGGTTCGATATTAGGCTGTGTTGTTGCTTGGACAGTCATGGAGGAACAGTAAGAGTAGGAAAGGATTTAAAGAGAAATTAAATGCTGTCTCGATTTGGTTGAAATGAAGAGAATTTTACATTTTTGGAATAAAATAGAAATGAAAACTGAAGGCTCTTTCCCGTAACTGTATTATATTTTAATATAAAGGTGTGATGTGAAGGAGAAACATTTATCTGCATATAACGCAAGGTTCCTGTCAAAGAGAAAACTCACATATTAACATAAGAGGAAATTAGTAAGAAAATAAATGACATAGAAAAGAATATATGTAGAATTCTGAAAGTGCATATTGGTCTTACACCCGCTGATAACTGGTGCAGAGGAAAGACAATAAACAAATACAGAAAACCAAAATCCTTTTGTTATAGTAGTGGTCGTACTAAAGTATAACAAATCACATCAATTATGAATAATGGAATGAAATGAAAAATGAAATACGAAGAAACAAACTTGTAACACAGTCTTGACGGAATCAAGAATCTCCAAATTTTCTTATATTAACTTCTCGAATGCAAAAACTCTATTACAATCCACACCAAAAAGGTCCAGCCCTGTTTATTTCGTTCTATGATATATTTATACAACCTCACAGATCAGTTAGAATCATCAACGGTTACACATATTTGGTTACAACTGAGAGGAGTGCAATCGCTCCCTTTCTCTTACTCTATCTTTACTTAGTGCCAGGTGCTCGTCTTCGCGCGGATTTGGTGCAGGCTACACATTTTTCTACAAACTGAGATACAAGCCGTGAAGGCTCTACTTGATAGATGGCCTCGGTGAAGTAACATTCTCGGGCTAACTGTTGTATCTTGTCTCCCATTAGTGCATCGACGATGTCAAGGGCACTTAGTTGCGCACTGGGTTGGATTAAGTGCTTGTCAACTTGAGCCATGTCTGCCCTGTCCATCTGAGAGATATCAGCCGAATCTCTCTCATCCTTTTCCTCCAGATCGTGTGAGATATGTTCTACATTTATTTTCATCAATGCTTCTGCATCGCCTCAGATGTCAATATCCAAAAGCTCGCCATCTATGGAGTTAAAAGATTCTTCTAAAGAGTGTGTTACCTTTTGAACTTGTTCCTTTCCCAGGGCAATGTTATGCTCCCAATATTTCAACAAAATATTGCCTCTGGTTTGTTCAGGGATGGAAAGCCCAGGAGCGCATGCCGAAACCATGTTATTTGTGGCGATTACCGCATCCTAGAAAGAGACTCGAGCCACTTCGGCCTCCCTTTCCCTAGCAGTCATGTTCTTGGACACCTGATTCATAAACAAACAGTTTTCCCGGATCTCTCCTATCCTGGCAAGCAAATTCTATTGTGCCGAAAGGATTTTGCTCTGAATCTCACTGGCTCGAGATTTAAATATGCCGATGTTTATTTCTCTTCTCTCGGTGATTTCTGCATGAACCTGCAATTGTTCAATCCGATTTCTCTGTTGGCTCGCCTGTGCTCTACCATATCGGACCACTAACTGTTCTTTCTCAAGATTGGTCTTGAGCATTTCTATTTCATTTTTGTCAGCCACTCTGGCATGTTCTATCTCCATGTCGGCTTGACCTTTAGCATTCTCCGCGGTTGTAGCCAATCTAGCCTCGAGGGTCCTAATGAGGCGATTTTTCCTTTTTAGTTGGTTATTCAAATTCCCAACTGAGAATTGATTTGTTGAAGCATATGCCCCCAACGTTCCTGCGATTTCAGTGGTGATCTGGTCACTTTTCTTATTTTTTCCGTTGGTCATGATTTTATATTTTTTTTTAGTGGATTCTCCTTCTTGATAGAACTCTCTTTTCACTACTGCCTTCCTCTTTCTATCAAAAAAGAATTCATTTGGAGGGAGTTCCTCTGCTCTTATGGGCCTCAGTTCTTCATTAAATATCCACCCCTCGTCGACATTTCCCTATGCCAACTGTAAGGGTGTGACTGAGGTGATGGGCTCTCCTATTTGTTTTGCAGAATCTTTGGGACTACCGATGGGATTCTGATCTTTTGGCGTACCTAGAGCCTTTGTTTCAGTCTCCAGCTTTTGTTCACCTGGTGGGCCTGGAGTTTTTACTTCAGCCTCTGCACTCTGTTCCCTTGGCGGGTCCGGAGTCTTCTCTTCTGCTTCGGGATTCTTCATTTGTTCGCCTTCCTGGTGTTTTCCAAGGTTATAAATTGTGTCCTTGTTATCTTCAGCATCCTTTTGTTTCATCTCAGAAGAAGCCGAACCTCCCAACACAGCGGGAATACATCTTCGTCTATGTTCCTGGAATTTTAATACAGATGTTGTGTCTTCGGGTGCTAATAATTGGATCCAGGCTAGCACTTCTTCATAAGATATCGCCCCTCGAAAAACGTCTTCCGAGGGTGAATTTTCATGCTCAAATCTCTTGAGCCCTCAATGAGCCAAATGGTTGCTCACAACCCTCTGTGAATCATGTTTCTTAATTTCGATGGTGACCAAACTTAGGTCCTCCAGGGCAGCAGCCACGGATTTGGCATGCCCGAAATCTAATAAAGAATAGGAATTCATCCGAATGGGAAAGGAAGGCCATACCTTCTTTGAGTAACCCTTGAGTTCTTTGCTCACTCCTCCAATTACCATTTTCCAGGCGATTTCTCGATAAGCCAGCTTGTCGGGGATGAACAAGGGCATCGCATGAGGGGGAACGGAAGCCCCGAAAACTCTGAAATACAAAAACT
The DNA here is from genome assembly GCA_000966675.3 of Picea glauca. Taxonomy (NCBI): domain Eukaryota; kingdom Viridiplantae; phylum Streptophyta; class Pinopsida; order Pinales; family Pinaceae; genus Picea; species Picea glauca. The sequence continues at coordinate 478,798 of JZKD02S1802214.1, forward strand.
CTGCATCCACATACCAATCCTCTATGCCACTCAAACTTGTTGCAATGTTGTCCGAGATGCGAGGTGGTGGATGCCCAAAAATGGAGATATGCAGGGGCACCATCACCCAGTTAAAAATCTCATATGGGAACTTTTCTGCTTTATTCTCCAATAGTTTGTCATGATACTCATGCACGGGTTTTTCTTGGACTGGATTCCAAGCCCAACTCATCAAAGAGAATGGTGTCATGGAACATAACGCGTCCATGATATATGCTGACATGAAAAATGAGGATGGTTTCCCACTTACCTTCTTCTCCCGATACTCTGTGACCCTGTTGTCCAAACTGTCTGAGAGCATCTTTGCCCAATTAAACGAGCAACCTTCTGCAACCCAAAATATGAGAGGCACCCACACGATGTAGAAATGTGAGGTGTATTCTCTCCCAAATAGCCGACATGTCATCATGGCCACATATTTATACTGTGGCTCCAAAGAAGTGATAGAGTATACGCCCTGGTCATTTGCTCTGAATTTCGCGGCGCGCAAAACCCAATCTTTAATCAAACCGGGCATGGTTTTGTCGTACTGGGTGCACTCTTTCTCTTTGAATTCCTCCAGGAACTCAACACCATATGTATATTCAGACGTCAAAGGTAGCTTGTACATGGTTTGTATATGCTTGGGTCTAAAAGTCCCGACAGTAACTCGCTAGTTGTTCATGATCGTCCTGGTAGGCAAGTCTACATGGTCCAATGCCCACCGAATCATGTCGTAATACAGAAGAAACCATGGCCTGGTTGCTACTCTGTGCATCCCGGATTGGATGATTATCTTGTACTTGGTGTGTAGATTATCCTTTTCGATGTCATCAGAGTCGTTTGAGTAATCTACCAATTCTTCTTGCAGAACATTTGACACAAATGACGAGTCAAGGATTGACTCGACACTTCGGGGTGAAGTATCGGCGACATTATCTGAACCCTGTCCCGTGACTTCAACATTCGCCTTTGCTACTTTCTGTGGAGCCATGGCCACAGTTTGTATTTTCGCTCTCCTTCGATAGAACTGTGTATACATGCAGACAATAGTTAACTCAGAAATGATGAGCTCTGCATGCTATGAAAAAATGTGTAATGAAATGTAGCTTCTTGCATATATTTTTAAAAAATGGTACCTTTCAGAACAAGCCTGTCAATTTGAAATTAGCAATAAACTTATGCCGTAAAAATCTGATATTACACATAGATTTACCTTATATTCCCATTAATGTCATAAATTTTGGCGGTTTGACAGTCAATCGGAGTATGGAGAGCAAATAGCTACCTCGAAAAACGTGCAAGTCTCGATGCACGAGACATATCTTGCTTTATTTTAAATTATCAAAACTTAGCAACATTAATAACTTTCTCGTTGTTCGCTGCATCGTAGATTTTCTTTTGACATCTTGAGTCTTCAACTCGCGAGACTACGAGGAACGATTTTGGCCTAATTAACAGTAATCGCGATTTGGAGCGTCATTAATTTTATAATCAATTTATTCACCATATTGTGACTCGGAACTTCGAAGACAAGTTTCTGGGAGATTAGTATGTCGAGTCGCGAAACCGCGAGATGGCGATAATTAAGACTCAATTAGGGGGAAGAAAATATTATATTAGGCAATTAATTAATCGTGCTATAATTACGTCATGATTTCATGAGTCGGGATTTTGGACGCCGTAACTTTCTAAAAGATAATGCCGAGTGGCGAAACGCCGAAGACAGATTAACCATGGTTATCATTTTAGTGCCTACAAACCTTGACCAGGGTTAGCCTGAAAGAACCTCGTGTTCTCAACTCTCGGAGCTATAAAAACAAAAAATTAAATTTAGCGAACGCCGAGGCGTGAAACCCCGACGACGTCTAATCACTGAGTTAAAAGATTTGACCCGGGTTACTATCTTGAGTGAAAATTTAAAACAAGTTCGTCATTTCGTGACTTGGGACGTGTGAATTTATGAGTTATAGTAGTCTGACTTGCGAGATCCTGAAGTAAAACAAAAAGAGCGACATTCTTACGAAAGTGGATTTGTTTCGAGAGTAGAAAAGCATCGTTGTTTATGTAATAAGGTAGCAGAGTTTTCAAAGTCTCGGGGGGAAAGATCAAAAGACCATCTTTAGATTTCAAGTCTCAAAAATTGAAAAATGTGAAGGGTAAAATATAAAAACAAGGGCAGCTCCAACATTGGGCATGGAAATTAAAAGAGATCGAAAAAGGAGGAAACTCTGGTTAAATCAGAGAAAATATGTCAAGACAATATTGCAAGGGTTTAATATGCAGGAATGTAAACCGGTTAACGTTCCTATTCCTGTTGGTGTAAAGTTATCTGTGGATCAGTGTCCCAAGACACATGAAGAAGAGGAGCACATGTCTCATGTTCCATATGCGGGGGCAGTTGGCAGTTTTATGTATGCAATGGTTTGTACTAGACTGGACATTGCACATGCAGTGGGAGTTTTGAGCAGGTATATGTCAAAACTAGAGAAGGAGCATTGGACAGCAGTAAAAAGGGTTTTCAGTTATTTGCGTGGAATTGCTAGCTATGGATTGTGCTATGAAGGAAGACCTAGATTGGACAGAGTGGTCAATATACATGGATTTGTGGATGCAGACTGGGCTAGAGATTTGGATCATAGGAGATCCACAAGAGGGTATGTGTTTAACCTGTTTGTAGGAGCAATAAGTTGGATGAGAAAAAGACAGGCTGTAGTGGCACTTTCAACTACAGAATATGAATACATGGCAGCCACTTATGCAAGTAAGGAAGCAGTATGGTTACAAAGATTGTGTTCAGGTATTGGGTTGGTACAAGACATTGTAAGGATAGAGTGTGACAGTCAGAGTACAATTTTCTTGGCAAAGAACCCTGCTTATCATTCAAAGACAAAGCACATTGATGTTCAATATCACTTTGTAAGAGACATGATTGA
>JZKD02S1802214.1:481801-496430 GCA_000966675.3 Picea glauca
CACGAGTAGCAGCGTTTGAGCGCCTGCGCCAGGCGTGCAGGGGGGTTAGAGGGGGGGCCGCTAGGCCCCCCCTCGGGGGGTGTAGGGGGGCGGAGCCCCCCTCACGAGGGTTTGGGGGTAGTGCCCCCCAAAAAAAAAAATCGGGACGACATATTTCCAGGACCACATGATATTTAGGTGGTTTTTTCGGCACATGGTTTTTTGCCGATGGTTTTCTATTTCCGGTTAAGAAATTAGGGTTCTGGACTAATCCAAGTCATTGGGATAGGGTTTTTGGATTTCGCTGGCTCCTATATGTATATTGTATTGTAAACCATGTAACACAATGTATGAATATAATATATGTTGGTTTTCCCGATTTGGGTTTCCAAATGAAAAATCTCTGTGTAATGTTTGTATTTGCCATTGTATCTTTTCTGTTCTTTTTTAAATATCAGTTTGCAGTAGATATTGTACAAGGTTAGAATTTACACCCATAACCATCCTACAATTCAAACCCTTGGCGCGGTTGCGCCCGGTGTCGGGTTTTCACGCTTTAAATTGTGTGTGTGCTAGGTTCATGAAACAAGGGTGTGTTTTGTAGATGCAGAGACAACAAGCTTGAAGAGGAGACTTCAAAGAATCCTAACTTCTTCATTTTTTGGCCAAACGAGGTGCCAAAAAATCCCAGCTAGGGGTTTTTGAACGCTCTAAAGCCATTGGAGAAGTCTGTTGGTCAGTTTGAGCATTGTAAAGCATGTTTTTGAGCACTTTGAGCAATTAATAATAATGATCCATTGGAAGTTGGACCAGGAGATGTAGCCCAAGAGAGGGGTGAACTCCTTTATCAATTGTTTTGTTTATGTGCTTATGTTCATTGATTATGTTGTTGTTTATTTGTATCTTGAATGAGTAATCCTTTAATTAATGTGTTGCAAAGTTGATCCATTTGCTTTTAACACATAAACTTTACTTGAAAAAAAATTCAAGTTTACAAGTCTTCTTCATTTTTAGATCACAAAGTGAGATTAATTAGCACCAATACAACTATCACAATGACAACCAACGGAATAAGAAGTTGATCAACTTTGTTTCTATTGCCATTTCTCACTTTAATATGCTTCTCGACTCTCGTGCTCTATCACTTTCAGTTCTTCCCCACTAAATCCTTTGATTTCTAGTCATGCATGCTTCTTTCAACTGCATGCATTCCACATAGCCTCGTTGGAATAGTGGAAATATCAACTACCTTTCCAACTCATCATATTGTTTCTCCACGTTCCCTTGTGCTGCTTGTAGTAATAATTCGAGGAGATTTCCTAAAGATTCCTTTCTTGATTCCAGTGTGCATATAGTGTATTCTTGATTTATTGTGCACATCACAAAAATCAGACTGGTGTGTATTTGGTTGAAATTGAACTAACGTGCATTTGGTTGAACTCAAACTGATGTGCAATAACAAAATTTGACCTAAAATGTGTGCCTCTTGGAACTCTTCTCTCAATTTCTTGAACATGCACAAAACTGGAATAAGCATGCACAACTTCATTTGTGTGTGTGTGTAGTATTTACCCAGACAATTGGGTGCCAAAAATCCCCCACTACTATTATTTGGCTCGTCCTTGAGCCAACTACCTCATGGAGTGATTGATGTGATGGACAGAGCCATCTTCAAGAGTTCTTGGGAGAAATCCTTGAATTGGAGATTAGGCTCATTAAGGGTGAACTGAAGTTCCTAAGTGAGATGAAAAACCACATCGGCATTGGATGTTGTGACCTAAGGAGCTATCAGATATGTTGCATCCATTTTCTCAATCAAGGATAAAAAACAACCTACACATCTATCAGTTGGGCAGAAAATATTAAGGCCTTATCGCCCATAATAGTGATGAGCTCTGATACACTTTTCTAATCAGCATGGGTTGTAGTGATATCTTTTGTATTTGATGCAATAGCTACCATCACAGTCATGTTCTCGCCTGGTGGTATAGAGGGTAGGATTATCTTCTATTGGGCGACCTTAGCCTTAGCTATGCGAACACTATCATCAATGTAGTAAAATCGGGAGGGTTCTGTAAATGAGTCCACAAGTTGAAGCTACAATCGCCCACACCTAAAAATTATTGCAACCTATGTTGGCCATATTCGATAGCTTCTCTTGCCAACATAATTTTGTGCTGCAACTAAAGTGTTTATGGGATCGTTTGATGGAGTGGCAGATGAAGAGATGTAATTCAAGAGTCCAAATTTTGTAGGTGGGACTTTACAAACGAGAGCTTAAGACAAGGGGGAATGCCACGAAATGTTTTTTAGGTAGTCAATATCTATGCATATATACTATCGACCATCTCGATAAGGTCAATGAATGTTGTACTAATCTCAATATATTAAGCCCACACAATTGCAGGATCAATTTTTGGTACCATTTTTCAAAGCGTTTGTTGTGGGAGACTTGGAGGGTAGGGTCCTTGATTTCATATAGGTTTAGGAATCGAGGGGCAGAAAAATCAAGGCCGGTCCTAACAGCTCGTTCAAACCCTGGAGCGGTCCTCCAAAGAACCATGGAAAGGAGTAGAAAAATTCAACTGTAATGAAAATAATTCTTGAGGTTTTGGGCATCCAAATAGTCATCAATGAATTCATTCAGTATATAATGCACCCAAGCCATCTGGACCATAGTTGCGATGACCACCCTGAGTGGGAACTCCTCCTTTGAACAATTGAAAAGGATTTTATAGTGAGTAGTTGGGTAGAAAACCCAACTAACAAAGCATTGATTTCGGAAATGACCACCCCACACATGCCTTAGTGTGTAATGTACTTGACATATATTTTTTTAGTAGAGTTTGTTGTTCACTAGAGTTAGTCTAAGTATTTTGTAATCCCACTGGGTTCTGTTGAAATCTTCCACTATTCAAAATATATTCACTCTTTCTTGTAGAAATATGGGTTTCGACACTTAGCTCGAGAAGTCTAACTCAGAGAGAGTGAAGTTTCCATGTAGGTATGGAGATACCCTTGGGAGGGTATGCATCAAATCATTAATAACTCAGAGTGCCATACCCTATCTATCGACCTCCATTGAATGTCCCATCATATGTAAATGATTGAGAACTTCATGAGGCATCCCCATTGACATTCTATACTTTCGGGCCACATCAACCCTTTTACATTCCTATTGCATGGCCACCCCCTTTTATTTCCAAACATGCATAATCATTAGGTGGGATATGAACACTTACCGATAGTTACCACCTTAATAGGTTGTCCCTTAGGTACCATATGGTGGAGGTGTCATGTTTTATGGTAGGAAAAGATTGCGGTTGTCATACCTTAATTGTGATAATGACATCTATGTAAATGAACAAGTATTATTCTCTAAGGGCACGGCACATGATTCTTGTGAACCCATGCATTAGTTCACCCTTGGTTACTTGATCAAAACAACCCATGGTAGGTCACAACACCCCTTCGCATGTGCCCATTTGATAATTTGTCTCCACTGCATAAGTGGTCTTTTCCTTTCTAGATCTAGTGGCATCCACTAACTATCCACTACCCCCTTACTCTTGTGGGACTCATCTATTTTCTCAATGGGGTGTAGTGGGATTGAAAAAGTGGGATTTCTTTCTATTACACTATATGGTGTAGCCAAATCCATCCTCCACACATGCAACTGCTTTACTTATCCCATAGAAAATCGAGGAACTGGGGGAACTGAGTTCTTTATCGACAACGCGTTTTGGGCCTTTAGGTATAGAATGCATGCCCAATGCAACCTGTTGGCCCTTGGTTATGGAAGCAAGAAAATATCAAGGAAGAAAATGCAAAACGAGAACTTCACAGAACACACAGTGACTGTTACTGGGTCGAAGTGAGAAAAAGAGAAGAAAAGACTAAGCGAAGTCCGAGAAATCAAGTCATTGGATGTGGAGATCGAGGATGACAAGTAAGCAAGGAAGAAGGATCGTGGATAGATCAGAAAGCAGAAAAAACCATTATTAGATGCTTTGGAGCACTGCATGAGAAGGAAGGAAAGACAGGTTGGCGAAGCCCTGAAAATGTGGGTCAAGTTGACCCAGGTTTTTAGACACCTAGGGTTTTGGTATCTAGGGTTTTAACACCTAGGTTGTGAACTAAGGATGTCGATGGGTGATTGTAATGTATAAATAAGAAACTATATGAGGTAGAAGGGTTGGTTTGAGTTGGTGAGATCTAGTTGTATTGATGTTACACATGATTTTGGTCACTCTAGTGATGTCTCTACAAGTGATGTATTCAGGCTCCCACAAGGACTTTTTTTCTGAGAAAAGTGACTGCTATCCTCTTCCAAAAAACACTTTTTTAAGATGAGTTCATGGGCTACCTATATTACAGGGTGTGACAATCCCTCATTCTCACAGGCAACCCAAACTTAGTGTGCAAATTGTTCACATTCTGCTCTATAGGTAGGGTGCAAACCTGTTTCAAAGCTTGGAAAAGAGAAAAGGTCACGAATGTTCTATAATGAAATCTTATAGAAAATTATTTGGCATTCGCATGGTTTTCATCCTACCGACTTCTCAGATTTAGTGGGATCATCCTCATCAATTTAACCATCTCTCATTCTCCTATATATTGAAAGGTTTCTCATGGAAAAGGTTAAGCAAGATTGAATGAAGAATTGGTGAAACAATTGTGTGAAGAACTCTGCTTGGATAGAAGCTTGAAGACTCTATTTGGTCTTTCAAGTTGTATTGGATCTTCTTCATGCAAGTGTAGAGAAAGTGTGTGTGTTGGAACCAAGGGTCACTGAAAGGAATCTTGTGACATCAAGGCGATCCAGTTGTATCTTCTACTTTCATTTAATATAATACAGTGGCATGTCCCTTTCCCATAAAATCACTCTTATTTTATTGCATAACTCCTTGATCATATGCATAGGTTGACATTGAATATACTTTGGTTGGTTTGTGTTGTCTTGGACCTGATTTCACAAGAGCACCAGAGTGAAACGGGAACAACAGAGACATAAGGAAGTGATATAAAGGTATGTCACTTATTCCTTCTTATTAGTAGATTCAATGACTACAACTTAGGGAAAGAGTCGTATCCTATCCTATTTTGTTCTAGATCCAGGTGGGTCTAGGGAGATATGTTAGTGTCTACACCTACCAATTTATCTGATAACAATTGACATGAGTGATTATTGTTGTGTGAGAGAGAAGATATGAGTATGAGATCCTTCCAGTATTGTAAGATCTTCAGTTGGGTGTGAATATCAACACTGCAGTTGGGTGGGCAAGGAGGGGAGAGATCGAGAGAAGAAGAGAGAATATTTGTTGGTTAAGAGCACAGATCAAAACTGTATGCTTTCATCTTAATATATCATAAAGCATATTTTTGTCGATGTATCCCTAGACAGAGGGTGAACCACGTATATTTTGTGTTATGTGTGATTGATGCTTTTTTCTTAGCATTTGATACACTGTTATTGCAATATTGTGATAGATCTGATAAGATGTATGGAATAGATCTAAGATGATAAGTGATATGTGCATGTTGTATTATTCTAGTATTAGATCCACTTGATAATTCCCTTGGTTGTAGACATCTATGTCCTGCAACCCTCCCATAGTTTCTTCAGGTGAGACTGCATCTACTTCGTAGGTGTAGCTGAAAGGGCTAGTAGTTCGGGATTGTTGGTGTGCTTTTGGAGTTGAACCCTGGGTCTGCCCTTGTGCCAACAAATGGTTATGTTTTTGTGACCGGAATATTCGTGAGGGAATGTTAAGGTGGTTTCCATCAAAGACAGAGATTTAGAAGTGGATAGAGGATCAAGAAAAGGACTTCGTTGAATCCCAGAACAAGAACCGTAATCTTAGTACAGAGGATTGGTTGGAGAAACATGTTTTTACTGATATACATGAGATATTCTTTGGAGGAATCCATCAGGAGCTATATGAGTGTTTAGATAGGTTAGATGATACCCAGTTTGAGATCATATCTAGACCTCCTGTAGTTTGGATGTCGGCATTGGTCAAGAAGGTCAAGAGAGTTGATAATGTTGTGTCACGAGCAGTAGATCACTGGTTTGATAGCAGCATTGGAGGATACATCACCAAGTTTTTTGTTGATAGAGTAGAGTCATATAGCCAAGCCGAGAGATATTTCGTCAAGGGCCCCAGAGGAAAAATTTTACACTTTTTGAATTTGAGAATCAAGATTCTATTGCATGAGAAGAACATCTTGAAGATATAGTATATTGATCGGATTTGAAAAATATAATGTTCATGAATTCGGACAACGACAATGACACAAAGGTTGGACATACGTACAGTGGAAGAGCATTCAAAGAAGCTGATATTGCAAACTTATTCATGGAGAACTACGGGGACGAGGGATTCTATAGTGGAGAAGAGGAAAATCTGACAGACAAGGAGCATTCAGAACCTATTAGGATAGAAGAAGGGAAAGTTGAAGAGATTTTTCGGGGCGAGCCAGAGACTTCAGGAATCACACAAACCATTGAAGTAAGAACTATTATCCCTCCTGTTGATTCAACGGCATTAAGCAATCTGAGTAATCAAAGTACTATTACTAGTATTCCACCACATACTCAGACATGAAACCTAGGAAGATCTATGGCAGATGAGATGAGACTCCCTGTCTTTAGGGGAGATGGATATGAAGATCATGATCAGCACTGGTTTCTCTATGAAGCTGTATGGAATATTAAAAATTTCACCGATGAAGTTGTTAAAAGAACCCAGTTTAGTACTACCTTTCAGGATCGCGCACTACATTGGTACATGAAGCTTGTACAAGGAAATGCACAACCTAAGTCGATGAACAAGATCAAGAATGCATTGATTGCAGAGTTCAAGAAACCCAAGTTGGAATCACAATGTATTACAGAGCTAAAAGAGATCAAAAAGAAGGTAGTCGAGCTTGTCTAGGAATTTGACCAGAGATTTAAGACCTTAACAGGCTGATTGACTTTTTAGATCCCAGATGAGCAAAACAAAGAGTGGTTCATTGTTGCCTTATTACCACACATGAGAGTTCCTTTGATGCAATAAAAGATTTCTTCGCAGGCTGAGGCACTAGAGATTTCCATGAAGCTAGAATCAACCCCTATGGGAGAATCCAGCTCAGGTATGAGTCAAATCTTGAGTCATATAACTAGTTTTTTTCTGCATGTTGAAGATATGAAGAAAGACAAGGAAAAATATAAAAGAGAAGACATATGGTGTGTCAGATGCAGATCAGAGGGCCATGAAAGGAACAATGTACCCTATTCCATGAATACTTGGCCTCTGGAGCTTCGATCCCTTTGAAGCAAGTCACCTTACCCTGGTGCGAGGTATGCCAAAATAGACATTTCCCTGGCGAGTGCTATTACATGCAAAAGTATGTTCAAACTCCTACAAACTTGTATTGCACATTCTGTAAGTCTGTGGGACATGACGATAGGGATTGTAGGGCTTAAAATCTCGTGCATGAAATTTCAAGAGACATATACAAAATTCAAGGTGAAGTACTGTTGGTTATCAATTCCCTTCTCGGGTTATCTGAATCATTGACCTAGGGTTCCAACAAAGCCTCAGAAACTATCGGCCCTCTTGGTAAACCATAAGGCAACACAATGCCCAGAAAGTGTTGCACGGTCTCACCTAAGATAGCTTTAAATGGGTGGTTGTAAGACTCAGGTGTTTACAGCCTAGGATAGAGTACGGGATAGGGGTTTCTTGATTGAGGTCATATACTGTGAGCTATAAGGGAAAGTAATTATTCCTTGGATTCGCATACGAATATCCCACAGTTTAATTTAAGCAAAGTATAAGCAGGTTCATAACAATGTATTAACTCATTCATTAACATTAACCATCAATTGTTGAAATAAGGAAGAAGCATGATGACATTTAACACATTACACGAGGATTACCTTGGTTCACCCCCTCCGTTAGCACTCATTTTTTATGGAAATTTTAAGTGTCTTTAGATCCTTGTGCTAAAATGTTGAAATGTTTTTGCTCAGTTTCCCTAGCTCATAAACTCCAATTTCCTTATTGAGTTAGGAAGAGTGTTAATTCATGAATATTTTTCTCCAAAAACCTATGGCCTTTGTATTTTTACCTACAGTACAAAAATGCAACAAATTGATAAACCCCTATTCTATGCTTTGTATCTTCAAATATATTTTATATCTGAAAAATCTCACATTACTGAAGATATGAGGTAAATGCTGTTTTAATTCCCTATGCCTAATTTATGCCTAAACTACATATTTCATAGAATTATTGCATATTGTCTAAGCATAGAGTTTTCTAAAACCCAAGACACATACTCATTTCTTACACTAGCCACACAATAAACCTATATGTCAACACACAAGGCCCAAACTCAAAGCTGCGTTCATATGCTAAATCAAGCTTATCAATCTGTCAACTCCCAAGTCATGTTCACATGTCAAGATACGAGGCAAACAACTAAGTCAACACCCAAAGCCAAGGCATGGATGTGTAGAGTGTAGTGCGCTGCCAAATTTCCTAGGCGTTGCGTTTTCCCCTATGTAATGTCCCCAAGGCCGAGCCCTGTTGTAAATCATGTCTATGAAGTATAAAGCTTGCATTATGAATTGTAATGATGTTTTATAGGCTCGGAGCCTGCTTTTGTATATGTAATCATGAAGAACATTAATAAAAAATATAAACACCACTGCGTGCAGACCGACCATGATGAATGATTGATGGGGGACTAAGCTTCCATAGAATGGGTAAGGGATTGGGGACTGGAAGGTTTGAAAGAGGGGATAAGTGTTGAGCCTATGGGCTTAAGTCCTTGGGAATAATATTTTAATATTATTCCAAAAGCAATGTGAAATGTGACATTTTATCCTAAGTTCTTTGGAAGGACGAGTGACTTCCAAATGGGAAGGAACGAGCTTCATGGGTGACAAGTGTCAACCCAAGCACATGCAATTGAAAAACTGTAGAATTCAGTCGTGGGGGGGGTTCTGTTATTCGTTCATCCTCCTCCTAAGTTCACTGTGATGCTCTTCTGAACCCGTTTTGCCTCTGCGTCTACATTTGCTTACCCGCGTCTTCCATGAAGCTCGAGCATCTGGTATATGTCTATGTCATGTGTGTGTCATAACGGTGGGTTGTTGCGGCCACGCAGTTCCTCGACTGAGGGTGGCTTGCTGTCGTTGGTTGTTTCTTACTGAGTCATGTTGTGTCTTAGTGTGGACGATTGCCATTTTTGGATGTCCATACCCAATTTTCGGTTGCTACTGTCATCCATGTGTGAATGAGTGTTGAACTGTTTTTGTTGTCCTCACTTGGCTAGAGCTAAGTCGAGGACTGTTCTGAAGAAGCAGGTTGTCCGGGATGTGGTAGAAGAGGTAGGTTTCCAGGCCTGTGAGAAACTCTCTCCAGGTGAGGGAGTCTGTTGGGAAGTGGTATTCTTCCAGAGAGAGTCCAGCACCAGCTACGGATCTCTAAGACTTTCTAATCCGACCTGTTGCCAAGACCCAGAGAGGGAGGTGAAGCATTGATGGACTGTTCTTGCGAAGGTGTATAGTCTTGGGTGGAACAATCATGTGGGGAATGATATTCTGTGAGTAGTGGGCGTAAGAAGGCATCCTAGGAAGAATCCTTCTATTTATTCTATGCAGTTTTCCTGTAACCTCAACCTAGACTAGGATTCCTTGCCTTGGGTGGAGCTTAGTCCTAGCTCGAGGGTGACCCACTACTGAGAGTGATGAGCAGCGTGGTCTAAGGCTGGGAGGTTCATGGAAGGCCTTCACATGGTTGGTGGAATTACCATGGTTTCAAAGATAAGTATCAACTTATGCTTAATATTATGTTTTGCATGCCTCTGATGCTTATATGTATCATGTATTATGTTGTGCATATGAATTATTGTTAATGTCAGGGATTAATTATGTTAGCAGTAATCGTGTGCTTACTATGAGTTAAATGCGTTTAATATGACTTAAATGCATGTTATTAATTAAGTATGAGAATGATGTTGTTCCACACAGTAGCATTTGCCCAGCCAGTGGGGTTGACATCCAAGGGGGATGTTACATTTTGGTATCAGAGCCTATTTTCAATGTTGAGCCTGGATGGGCCAGATAAGTGGTCTTTGGACCGAGGACTTGAGAATAAATTGTGTCTAGAAGAATAATTTTATACCTTTGAATGTTTCTGAGTGTCAATGGGCTACTTGACCATGTTACAAAGCTCAGGAGGTGTAGCGGTATTATAAAACTACAGCCAGTGTGGTATATGGCCATAGTGATCTGTAAGACCTCAACTTATGCGCTTTTAAAGTTTGAAAAGAATGCTCTTATTTGAATTTCATTACCACATGAAAAAGAACTTGAACAGCATGAAATAAAGATTATAATCTGAAATAGAAACAGTTGGAACAGAAATGGAAAAACAGAAAATAAAAACACAGCAAAAGAGAGTCTCAAGACATTCAAATTGTTAACGGAGTTCACCCCCTTCACTGGGCTACGTACCGATCCAATATTAGTTTCAAAATGGTACATAAATGGCTAGAATCAACTTCACAACTATGAATAGAAAGCTGTGCAAAGCCTTCAAGACTACGTTTCTGGCAATTACAAAATGGTCTTCACAATACAAACAACCACTTAATGACAGAGTAGTCGAGTTTGGAAAAACAATCAGCATATGGACTTCACAACTAGAAAAACCCTCTCTCTATCCTCTGTCCCTGTAGGAACAACTTCACTGTTGTAGCATAGATGGTTGTATAATAGTCTTCAAGACCTTGTCGCTTAAAAGTTACAAATTGGCCTCCAAAATGGCATGGAAAGCCAAAAACGCAGTGAGAACAGTCGACTATCAAATGACCAACATCTAGAAATTGTTGTATGAATAATTCCCCCTCATCATGGCCAAACGTTGAGTTAAATAGACTGAGTCCCCCAACCTTGGCGCATTTCCATCTATCGTTGCGTGATTTGAGAACAAAACGGATCTATTCATAGTTGAAACTGAGTGTTCACGCGCCAAACCTATTAACAAAACCCGCGCTCAACTCCAAACTGTTATGGAAAGTCGTTGAGCTATGAAAATGTGGCAATGGATCAAATGCTATAACCGCAAACTGTTACAACGAGCTAGACGTTACTCTTTCAACTATTATGCCAACACAGATCTGTGCCAAAACTGCACCCATCTTACAAATGTTAAGAAATGTTACCGCAGCTTGCAACATGGCTATGCCTCACCTCTAGAATAACTACGCACCCCATGCTGAATGTTTAGACTATGCACAAAACTGCCAGTTGTGACCCCTTGACCGTGCACACAATGTCATAACCATTTTGATATTACCAACTGACCGCGCACCCAATGCACCAATGTTAAGAGATGAAACATTGACCCGTGCACCATGCAACGACTATGCCACCAAACCTGGCTACCATTGTACCATTTTCTCTTTATCTTGGATTAGTATAATAAAGATGAATGACCCCCTAGATCATTCCTCCCCATTGGAGAGATTTTGGACCTCCAAAATCCTGAATCACTCTGCAAGTAAGTGAGGGTACAACTCCCTCACTTTTCCAATCTCCATCCATCTTGCTTTGCTAGGATGCATACCTTTAAGCCCCACTCGAAGGTACTCAATATTCCCCCTTCATGAAGTCCTTACATTTCTATCAAGAATGACATCATCCTGCAACTCATTCATATATTCAGGTGCCATAACGTCAACTAAAGGAATCTGCATGTTAGTTTTTTCATCCATGATCATAGGAGGCTCATACAATTTAAGATTTTCAACAATGAAAACTGAATAGATTTGCATGTATGGAGGTAAATTCAAGCGAAAATCATTAGTACCAATCTTTTCCAAGATCTCAAAAGGACCATACCTGATAGGCTTAATATTTTTACCTTCACCTTTCATTCGTTGTTTGGTGATATGTAACCAAACTCGGTCTCCAACCTGGAATTGATGATCAACTCTATGCTTATCATGCCTGGCCTTGTACTTTGCCTGGCTCTTTTCCAACTGTTCTTGAACTGCCTACTGCACCGCTTGGATTCTCTAAATGAACTTTAAAGCTTTATCTGCATCATGATGTCCATCCACTGCATCTTTTCCAAAAGAAAAGTCCATGGGTGTTTTTGGCAGATAACCAAAACAAGTTTCAAAAGGAGATTTATTCGTGGAAGAATGAACTGCATGGTTGTAAGCATGTTGTATATACTACAACTTCTCACCCCAAAGTTTAGGATGTTTACTACAATATCCTCTAAGCAGTTGAACCACTGTCCTGTTCACTACCTATGTTTGCCCGTCAGTTTGTGGATGAAAAGTTGTACTTTTCTTCAGTTTAGTATCCATAAGCTCCCATAATGTTGAACAAAATTCCCCCAAGAACTGAGAATCCCGATCTGATACAATAGACATGGGTAGCCCAAAATGTACCCAAATATTCTGAAAGAAAAGATGAGTTGTTTGTTCAGCAATGATCTGCTTGGTACATGGCATCAAGATACACATTTTTCTGAATCTATCCACAACAACATATAGGTAATCATGCCCTTTCCTTGACATAGGTAGTCCTCCTACAAAGTCCATAGAAATGCTTTCCCAAGGATGAGAAGAAATTGGAAGAGGTGTGTACAAACCCAATTTCCTATTGCTAGGCTTACTTGTTGCACACATAACACATCCTCGTATGTATTTAGCTACAGTTTCTTGCATTTGAGGCCAATAACAATGATTCTGACACTGACAATGTTTTACTTACTCCAAAATGCCCTGCAATCAATGAACTATGTGCTTCTTGGATCACATGTACTCTCTCTTTTTTTGGAATACAAAGTTTACCAAGATGATACAAGAGTTGATTATGCACATAATAGTTCTCTTCATGTCTACCATGTATTAGTGATGCATATACTTTCTTAAAGTCTTTATCTTCCGCATATTGTTCAATATAACTTTCATGTGTTAATGAATTGTTCTGAAGAATGATTGAAGCGTTTGTAAGTGGCCTCGATAACATGTCTTCTACCTTATTATGAATCCCTTTTTTGTACTTAATTACAAGATGAAACTGCTGTAAAAATCCCATCCATCTTAAATGTCTACTTTGTTGTACTTTAGTTTGAGATTGTAAATATTGAAGTGGATGATGATCAGTATGTATAATTGTTTCTTTACCCATGATATAATGTTTCCACTTCTTCACACTCTGTACTAAAGCATACAACTCTTTGTCATAAGTCGGATAGTTACTTACCACAATAGAGAATGTTTTTGAATGGTAATAGATTGCCTTCCTCCCTTTCATCAAAAAATCTCCCATGGAAAACCCGTTGGCATCTGTTTCAATCTTGAATGGCTGTTGCAAATCTAGCAATGTTAGAACCGGCGTTGTGCTAATATTTTCCTTCAAAGTGTCAAAGGCTTTCTGATGCTTGCCTCCCCACTGGAAAATTTCTTTAATGCTTGTCAACGCATGTAATGGGGCAGCAATGGAAGAAAACCCAGAAATGAATTTCCTCCAATACTGAACCGCACCCAGAAAACTTCTGATTTCAGTAACGGTATTAGGTCGTGGCCAGTTTACAATGATAGAAACCTTCGATGGGTCCACTCGCAGGTGGACTCCACCAATAATATGGCCCAAATATACTAAAGAAGTTTTATCAAACTCTCATTTAGACATTTTTACAAAAAGCTTCTCCTTCCTCAGTACATCTAAAACTTTCTTCACATGTACAAGGTGTTCCTTCCAAGTCTTGCTAAAGACAAGGATATCATCCAGGTAAACGATTACAAAATCATCAATAAAAGGGTGAAAAACATCATTCATAACCCGCATAAAAGTAGCAGGTGCGTTACATAGCCCGAAAGGAATTACAAACCATTCATACAAACCCTGTTTCATTTTAAAAGTTGTTTTCCAAGCATCATTTTCAGCAACCCAGATTTGATGATACCCACTACGCAAATCCAATTTAGTAAAATAAACTGCATGTTTTAACTGATCAAGCAAATCATCAATGCGAGGAAGAGGATACCTATTTTTAATGGTGATTTTGTTAAGGGCCCTGTAGTCGATACACATTCTCTAAGACCCATCCTTCTTTGTAACCAAGACTATAGGAGAGCCACAAGGAGAAGTGCTTGGCCAGATGACCCCCTTCTCAATCAGCTCCTGAACATGCTTCTTGATTTCCTCATTCTGCATAACATACATCTGGTACATGGCTATGTTCGGAAGTGGCACATCCTGTTGCAACTGTATCTCATGCTAAATCTCTCTCTTTGGTGTTAACCCCTTTGGATCATGAAACAAATCATCATACTCAGAAATGATTTCAATTAGTTCAGATTTATGTTTAGGATCACACCCTTCAAAAGATTTAGAGATCTCATCATTCTTTACCTTAACCATCATTAACACAAAATTCTTACTAGCATTTACTAGCCTCTTCATTTGTCCTGCAGAAACTATTGCTAGATTTATTTTTTTGTCTTATGTGATCGTACAATATATTCCACATCATCTTTAAAGAGATGATATTTGTTCTGCTCTCTATAAAAGACTTCTTTCCGGTCATACAAATATGGACTCCCAAGTACAATTCCACAAATGTCAAGT
>JZKD02S1802214.1:526008-566216 GCA_000966675.3 Picea glauca
GAGGGAAGGGACCCAAGTCCTCTTTCTCCATTGTGTATCTTTGGATTTCATCTATCAGACCAGCTTATACATTGGTGATATTGGTCCATTGTCATTTTTTTTTTATTTTTTTTTTTATGCTCATAGTTTCATTTAGTTTTTGTTTAATTCTTGTTAATAGCTTAGTTGTTTTCTTTCTAACCTTTTACCATACAGCCGTCATGACTAGCAGAGCCCAACTAGGCATGTAAGCACTCACTTTTTTCTCACACAGTGACAAAAAGAGTGCAAACAAAGATTTTGGGTATTTCTTTAATGTATGCATTAACAGGTTCCTTACAATGCTCATGATAGCCAATACCAAGTTCTTGGATGGAAGAATATGGCAGCAAATACAGGGATGCAACATTGTGCAGCATACTAAGGAAATAATTTTGTCTATACAAATACCATAACAGAATCAAGATTTCATTTTCACAGTTTTGAAAAACACCAGAGTCTGCATACAAGCATAGCACAGTGGTGCTACGTAAAGGCGCTACCTAATATTTCACAGAGGATAAAGGTTGACACATATACGCAGCAAGGCCAACAATGTTTTGGATGGATGATGATGGAGAAAATTGCAGTGCAGCAGATGGAATCATGAGGGCAACCACATGCTATTGAAAGACACATGGCTAACAAGGAGTTGAGCAGCAAAGGGGAATCGAATCAGTTTGAAAGTTGGTTGGATTAGTCACCAACATTTTCCTGTTTTTTAGCATATTTTGTTAGCCAAGTTGTTAGATGAAATAAACTCTTAGAGATTTTCAAGGGAAGGAGGCCATCTCATACCTCCAGTTGTTGCCTCCCTTTTTGTTTTAAATAGATATTTGAAATGCTTTAGTAAAGGTTCGAAGGGATGAGCTTAGGCTCCCGAGTCGTAATGTTTTGACTGAGCGGTCTGTGCTCTGGTTATGTATTTGACCTGATAATTTTTTATTAATGGAAGTCATCTTCTCTTCATTTCCTCATTTATTCTTGCTCTGAATGCTCATTAATGGAGGATCCTTATGAGATGTTACAGCTGTATCATAATGGATGTTTGATTGTGGTGCTAGTGTAAATATTTTCAGGGTTTTAAAGTTTAGTTTCAAGAGGATATTGTGACTAATATTTTTCTTCACCTACATTCTAGAAGGCCTGATGCTTATAGAAGAATTGTTCATTCTTCTCACCAAGTCTTCCCTCTACTCATATTTATCCTTAAACAACTGACTGAAGCTAATCAAGACCTCATTTTCTTGTGCATGCTAGCCCAGATTTATCAGTTAAAACCTTATTATTTTGATTCTTGTCCTTTTGACCTTTTAAAAAATCATTTACATTTACAAATATTTTGATGTTACCAAGCTCACCTGATTATAGTCTAGGGTGAATTTTGGAGAGATAACACCCTCCTGAGCTACGTCCACAAAGATTTGGCTCTTGGCTCTTGTATTATGATAGTCCTGCATTTCCAGTGCCTCGCACTTACAATTCTCCACAAAAATGGGTAAGATCTATGTGAGGCGAACTAGATCGCACTAGGCTCCATGGGCTGCGGTCTAATCCTTAGTCTACCTTTCCTCGTATCTCCTTTTCTCAACAACTTACAAAATCAGTTCATACTACTCAAAACATTAAATATAATCACTAACAACTAGTAACGCACAACCCTATATGATACTTTTGTATCTATATTTATACATTTCAGGCTCTTCATCCTTTTACAGAATATTACCAAAACCTTAAACCTTCTTACGTTAGGTATTTCTCCCATACGCGTGTTGCTCCTCCTCCAGCTTTCGCTTTCCTTTGTGCATGCTTTATTGCATGTGTGTTGTTGGTGTCTAAAGATTTATAAAAACAGCCTTAGTTTAACATTAATTTATCAACCCGAGGATTCGTCTTTTATCTCAAAGAATATCGGCAAAGTCTATGCAGATAGATCGTAGAGGCTAAAATCGTGTAGTTAAAGAAAATCTGAGTTTATCAACAATCAAGTTCCTCAAACATTCATTAAAGATTCTAGGAATTGAAATCTAAAGTTTTGCAATGGAAAGGAACTAATTAATCTATTGAATTCATTTTAAGAGCAATATTTGAATCTAAATAAAGACTTGCAAAATTGACTATTATTATGAATCAAATTGCTGGAAAGAAAAAAAGTGAATTAATCTATCTATGGAAAGAAACAGAGACTGTAATCTAATCGAAAAGAGACAGCAATCGTACTTCTATTGAAATAAACAACAACTATATTTTAACAGAAATAAACAACAAATGTAAACTAAGTGAAAGGAATAGCAAATGTAAACTAAGTGAAAGGAACAACAAATGTAAACTAAGTAAAAGGAACAACAAGTGAGAACTTATGAGGAACTATCATGCATCAAATCTCAGTAATAGGAATTGGAACAACAATCATCTAATGCTTCAGGAAATATCTGTCTCTTGCAATTGACATGAAATCATCAACACACTTATGCATTTATTTAACTACTATAAAAGATAATCGAATCACAAAACCGAAATTGAACTGATACAATTAGAGGTTGAACAATAGCTCCTTCAGACTAGGCCCTTGATCCTTAGAAGCACTGCTATTTGAAATTCAGTATATAGAAGTTTTTATTGATTTCATAGTTGGTACAACATTTTACAAAAACTGCTAACGCAGAGCAATTCTAAGTTCTGAGTTCTTGGGTGTAATTCTTCTATATCTTTTCAGGATCTATTTACCCCTTATATATTACAACAATCTCGGTAAATTAAGCTATCCTAAGGATCGAGAGATCCTCAGGATTGCTTTACTATTATAAAGTTAAAATTATAAGAAACTCAATCATCTTCAAAACTTCCTCACGCCATATATTCCTCAACCTCCAATAGCTTGTGCATCTTCAAGATTTCCTTTGCTATCTTGGGTTTGTTAATATTTAACCAATCCTGTAATAAAACCAGACAATTCCAATCATATTTTAGGATCTATGTAATCTAACTTCAACAATAATGCTAAAGAGTATATTATTCATTTTCTATTCTATTTTCTCCTAAATAACCGAAAAGTCAATCAAGATGATATCATTAAATGTGGGAAAAAGGAAGATATTTATACCTTTTTCATAACCTAACACATGTGTGTTGTTCTTCTACCAGTTGCTACTTCAGTTTTCTGCAGGCTTTCTTTCCCACAATCGTTCTTCTTTCCTCTTCGGCCTGGTGCCAACAGGCCCCCAACACTGACATGTGACTCGTCCTAAGTCACCAAATTTCTTTGTGCTTCCTCAATCTCCTTGGTGATTATCTGGCACTGTTCCTGCAACTTTCTTTCTTTTGTCAGTGCCTGCGCACTTTTCTCCTTGATGGTATCGACTTTCTGAGCTGCCACCTCCTCGATCATCATTCCTACGCATTCTAGCTGAGTCTTTGTTGTCTGGTTTATGGCTTCTTCTACCTGCGTAAGTACTTATGCTACCCGTTCCTGCAACGGTTCTATTTGAGCCTGACACTCATGTTTTTTTGTTTGCACAGTGATAAGTTTTGTCTGTATCTTCTTAATCTCTCACATTCCCTTGAATCATTTTGGAATTGGTATGGCCTTATGTCATTTCTTGAGTTCTTGGATCGTTGCATTGATCCTCTCCTCCTCCTTCTCCCAGTGTTGGACTTGTGGATCCTCTTCTAGCCTTGTCCAAAGTTGCATTGATTTATCCATCAAGTTGGATGCCATGTTGACCTATTTTTCTAGCTCCTGCAGCTGCATTGTTGCTTCCTGCTTTCATTGCTCCTTCATTGCTGGTGGATTTGTCGGTCTAATTTGTCCATGGAGAGTCTCGATCTCCTTTTGATATTGATCAATTTCCTGCGCAATCTAGTCAATCTTCTCTGTGGTTGGGAGTTCATTTCTTTGCATAGTACTTGGAAGTTTCCCAAAAAATTCTTCCACTCTGCGTTCCAGCTCGTTTCTGTGTTCTTTCTCCTCCTTAGTTTCCGATTGGGCCTATGCACAAACTATTTCTAGCGCTTCCCGCTTTTTTGTTGCTTTTTGTATCTCAACTAAGTTTTTATGTGCTCGAGACTACATCTTGTGGTCGACACTAACTTGTAGTTTGTGTAATGATTTTGATGGCATCCATGTTAGGACCAACTGGATATGATCCAAATCCTTCAATGGTGTTTGTCCCACAATTTCATCCATTCGCATCATGCTAGGTGTTATATAGACCATGGAATGTGCATGTGGTATCGGAAGAACTGGGTTGTGTTCTTCTACCTCCACCCTTTCTGTGGTCTATGTGGTCAATGGCTCTATGCCCCTACTACTACTCGTGATTTGGGTTTCCCGAATTTCTTGAGGATTTGTCCCATTTATGCCAATCCCTTCTGCAGTTTATCCTTATTGTGCGTGCCATGATCGAAATATTTTGCGAGGCAGTCTTGGACCATCCTAGAAATCATCTCTCCATCATCCTCCGTAATTGTGTAGTCTGGTGGTGGTTGTTCTGCCTTCTTCTTATTGCGCGCACCTGTGTCCTATACCACTGGTCTCTTAGCCCCCCTAGTTCCTATGTGATGGGGTTTGGTGTGGTTTCCTATGCTCCCTCAGCTGATTTCCTCTATCCATTGGTCGGTTGGGTGGTTTTTGTCCTCTCCTTATGGGTCCCTGGCTGCTCTGAACTGTTGTCTGCCTGATTCAACTTGGGTTGGCCCATTCTTCATCTCTTGAGTACTAGGATTTGTGGAGGTTGTGTCTCCACCTGCGAAGACTCTCCTTTTGTTGTTTGTCCCGGTACTCCTCTGGTAAAGTTGTAATCCTCCATTCATCAGGCCATTCGTTGATGATCATGTCGATATCACCCTAGGTGATGCAGTAGCGTATCTGTAGCCACTACTTATCCGGGTCCTGTCTTGGTTGTATCCACATGGCTTGTCACCTAGCCTAGAAATTAGGAATGTCCCCATATCATGCGACAGCCTCTGGTGTTATTCTCCATGCTCAGTTGATGGCTTCCAGTATCTCCCATAGGTAAGCTTTGAATATGATTCCATTCTCCCTCTTATGCTTGGTTAATGGCACGGATCTCAGGAAGCGATATATTGCTCCTTCTAGTTGTGGTGTGGTATCAAAGACGGCGTATTCAGGTTCTTGTCATCCCATGAAAGCTATGAGAGTGATCATCCATTAGTAATGAAATTTTGTACCTGTGTCCTATGTGTCTTTGTAGTCTATTTGGAAAAAAAATTATAGGTATGGCACCCAACTCATGAAGGTGCCTTCTACGCACTGAGCTGCAACAACAATGACTCTTGTCAATACTTCGTATTTGCAGCATTTTTGTAGCATTTTGCAGGATAATATTTTTGCGCCTAATTGTGTTGCAGCATCGTTGATCCATTTAATTATAATGCCTCTTGTTCCCCTATCGGTACCATATTTATTCTTCATCTCTTATGCCAATGTTTTTTCCTTGGACTTATCATCCAGAATCAACACAAGATCCATACCCCCAGTGGGTAGGCCTATTATCTACGTGACGAGTTCGATATTTATGGCGACGGGTTTGTGCATCCATATATCCCCTCCATGCGTAACTGCTAACAATTGCTTGATGCATGTCGTTGCATATTTTCCTCTGCCAAAGTGTGTTATCTTCAGCAACCCTAGAATTCTTGTTATGTCCAGTCCAATGGCCCACTGGTGTGGCTAAGTGATGGTTTCTTTGAGTTGGTTCACGACTATTTTCTGCATATAGACATGTGGTGCAAGCTCTCGATATTTGGTGTCATCTGCTACATCATGGTAAGAATACTTGATCTTCTCAACGTGACCTAATAGCTGTGGTTCCACCTGTACTCCCTCTGGTATGCGAGGTATCACAATCTCTGCAGTCGGTTTCTTCTGAGATGAGCTCGATATTTGAATTCGGTCCTCCTGCTACAATGGTTGGCTCGAGGTTCCAGCAGCTTTTGGTTGTGCCTTTTCCATCCATTCTTCCCAAGTCATGACCATTTCACATGTCGGCTTGGCCAAAAAAGAATCTGTGATGGGTATTTCTGGAACGTCTAGTTACACTGTTGCGTCCGGGTTTTGTGCCCCTACGACTGCTTCGACGTTTTTTGATGGTATTTCCTGGTGGGTTTCTTCTTCTTTGTTCTTGGGCTCATGCGCCACTGCTGGTGTACCCTGTTCCATGGCCTCTGTTTGTGGTTGTGGAACCTACTCTAGTATTTTTGTGGACTCTACTGGAATTTCCTCTGGCAATGGGATTTTGTCAATATCGATGATCTCAGGTGGTTGATGTTCACTTTCTTCCAGTGGTCCTCGCGACCTCATCTAAGCCCTAGTTGATCTAGTTGTTTAGTTTGGTTCTGTGAGCTTTGGTGGTGCCATAATGTTGTCTGTCGAATGTTTATGGGGTTCGAATGGCTTCAGTGAGATCTGTGGTTTCACTCTATTCGTTCTTTCTATTGTTTCTCTTTTCCTATTCTCCTTCCATGAATAGACTCATTGTTGATGTGATCATGTGTTGTATGGGCTCGTCATGAAGCTTGTCGATGACGCTTACTCCATCATGCGATTAATGCACCATAATTGTAGTTTCAATGCATTTGTGGTGGTTTTGTACTTGCCATTATGCCTACTCTACCGTCTCCAGTTGGCACATTTAATGTAGCATCTCATCCATCATTGCCTTCCTTTAACTCTGCTTCTTGTTGTCCTGTCAACCTGCTTTCGTCGGCTTTCCTTTTCCTGTGTGTTTCCTTTTTTGATATGGTTGTTATCTTTTCCCTTGCTGACTTTGTGTTTCATATGCGGCTTGTCCATCATGTTGCACGATTTTTTTGGCTTTTTTTTCCTTTTTTTTAATACTACATGGTGGGTGGTCAACTATCCTTGTGAAGCTGCAGTCGGCTCCCATTGACCATTCCTCTAAGGTCTGCGTCCGCTAGATCTCCTAACTATATAGCTCCTCCGTCCTTGATAGCTTTTACCTTGTATGGTCCTAGCCAATGCATTCTCATCTTTTTTGGGTGTTGCAAGGCCTTACTATCGTAGAGTAATACTAGATCTCCTTCCTTGAACGTCTTCCTCTTGATGTGGCGGTCGTGCCAAGATTTGTCTCTTGATTTTTGTACCTGTTGATGGAATCTTGCCAAGATTCAGTCTTCCTCCATTGAAAGTAACTGATTCAGTGTTTCCTGTACTGCACCTAGTTCTATCATTTGTGTAATGGTTGTGACACGTAGGATGGGTATTAAAAATTCTAAGGGCACTACTACTTCTTGACCATAGACTATATTGAATGGTGTGTGTCCAGTCAAATTTTTTCATGTGGTTTGATACACCCATAGTATTGTTGGTACCTTGAGATCCCAATCATCCCTATTGATGTTGCATATATTTGTCAAGGCGTTTTCTAGAATTTGTTGAAGGCTTCTACCATGCCATTTGCCTGTGGATGATACGGTGTGCTTTTTTTGTTATGAACTTCAAACTCTTTCAGCATCGCTCGGATGGTGTTGTTTATGAAGTGCGTTCCTTGGTCGCTCATCCAAATTCTTGGCCACCCAAATTTAGTAATTTCCTGTTCAAACAGAATGTGTGCAGTTGTCTCTGCACTGCAATATTTTACTGGTGCAGATTCTGCCCATCTTGTTAAATATTGTGTCGCGGTGATAATATATATCACCCTTTTTCTTTTGGCTAGTGGGTTAATGGGTCCCACAAAGTCTATATCCCATTTGTCGAATGCCTGAAGTGTCACTTGAGGTCGTAGGGGCATCTCATCCCTTCTGTTGGGTTTTCCTACACTTTGACAAAAATCACATTGCTAACAGTATTATTTACAGTCTATGTGGATCATTGGCCACCATAATCCTACGTGGTAGCTTCTCCTGCATAATTCCCTCCTATTATTCCCTTGTGGGCTTCTGCTAAAATTCTTGGTCCTTCGTGGTCTAGTACGTATCTTTGTAAGATGTTATCTATGCCCATCTTGTATAGATGTATTGCGATCAATTCATAGTCAGTTGCACAGACTACCAGGTTTTTCTTCTGTGCAATGGTATATTCTTGCGGCGCAGTACCTAATCTTAAGTACTGGATGATCTCTACGAAGTAATCATCAGCAATCTGTACTGACAATAGTTGTGCATTTGGAAAGTTGTCTTCTAAATTCGTTGGTTCCTCTCCATTTGTGACACTTGATAGGTGGTCAGGTCCTCCATTCATTTTTCTTGGTTTAACTATTACCTCAAAGTCAAATTCTTGAAATAGCAAAAACCATCAACAAATTATCCCCCCAACACTGCCTTGTTGACTAGGTATTTTAGGTATAAGTGATCTGTAAACATATTAAAGTGTTTTCCCAATAGGTAATGTATGTACTTCTGTAGTGAATAAACCATAGCTAGACATTCTCTCTTTGTCATGTTATAATTTTTTTCTGAATCTAATAACTTTTTGCTTGCGAACGCTATCGGGTGATCCAAATCTCTTGCTCCTAGTAGCGCCAAGATAGCTCCAAGTGCTATCGATGATGCATCTACATGTACATGGAACGTCTTCTCCCAATTTGGAAAGGGAAATATTGGTGTGGTGACCATGTTTTCCTTCAGGGTATCTAGACCGTGTTGGCACTCATCATTCCATTGATACTTTGTATCTTTCCTTAACAGTTTTTTAATTGGTGTTGTAATATGCGTGTAGCCTTTGATGAATTTTTTGTAATATCCTGTATGTCCTAGCATTTCTCTTAGTTGGCGGACTGTATTGGTGCTAGTAGATTAACAATCACTGCAATTTTGGTCGGGTCCACTAGTAAACCCTGTTTGCATACTATGTGTCCCAATAGGATCCCAAATGGTGTTCCAAATATGCATTTCTTGATATTCAGTGATATTTGGCACTGTCCGCATCGTTCTAACATTAGCCGTAAAAATTCCACATGGCCTTTTAGTAAGATATAGATTGTCCAATCATCCAGGTATACTTCAAGGAATTGATGGATGAATTCCTTAAATGTTGTGATGACCACTCTATAAAATATCGTGAATGCATTCTTCAGTCCGAACGTCGTGACTGTATACTGATAATATCCCCATTCTCTCGCAAACGTGTTCTTGTGTATATCCTCTTGTGTTATCTTAATCTGATGATATCTTGAGAATCCATCGGTGAATGAGTAGGCTTCATGGCCTCCTATGTTCTCAAGTACTTCATTCGTGAACGGTGTGGGGAATGGGTCGTGTAGGCATGCATCATTCAACTTCCTCAAGTCAACACATATCTTGATCCTTCTTCCCTATTTCTTGTCACGTACTACCATCGGAACTATCCATTCTGATTCTTCGACTAGTTCGATGATGTTGGTCTTGAGCATCCTATCAATCTCGTCTTTAACTTTTTGCTTATATATGGGATTCAATCTATATGGTCATTGTTTAATGGGTCTCTCATCATGTCTGAGTGGTATCTTCATTTCTCCTAATTCTTTGGCTATGCCTTTCATCTCTGTAAAGGTTGTGGGAAAAAGGTCGTTGTATTCACGCAACAATTATGTGATACTTTCTAGTGTTTGTTCGTCCTAGTAATCTCCAATGTTGACCATTTTGGGTTGCTCGGTGGTCCCTATGTTAACCTTATTTATCTTGATTGGCGCAGAGATGACCTCTGACTATAAGGGTGGTCCTTCCAAATCTCTCTCGCCTTTGACTTCTTTGATCTGAATATCACGCAGATCGTCTTCATCCAGAGCTTCCTCCTGTACGTGGTAGCATAACAGTAGATCCTTAATTGTCTTCTTATTTCACTGATGTACCTCTGTGATAGTTTCTACTTTCGTTCCTTCAATGAATATGACGTTTCTGATCCATCTCAGGGCCATGTCCATGTTGGGGTTCTCATGGTCGAATGATAAAGTGACTGTAAAGTTATGCTGGAGTGTTTCCCATGTCTTGGTTCCTTTACACATTTCCTGGTCCATATACCAATTGACTATTATGCCCTCTAAAGTATGAATGAAGTGGTGAGACCATTACTTCGTTGGCATCATCTTCCATAGAGTTTTACACACCGCCAAGTGTTCTGTTGGTGTGCCTAGTCTGTCATATTTCTTTTGTTTGTTACCTGTCTATTCTGCATCGAACCTTATGCATAGTAATCGTTTACATTGGTACCAATCTGTGATAGTTTCTTTGTGTGAACCCCACCATCTAGCGGGTGTATCCTTTAATGCTAAATCTAGTGCTAGAAATCTCTAGTTTTCTAATACTACATCTTCATATTGTGTCAAGAAAGTTTCCAAATCATTCAAGCCGTGAAATTTGGGTGGTTCTATGATTTATGTTCCAATCCACCTTACTACGCGGTCTATTCTGGCACACCTTCTCGTGGATACTTCGTGTAGTCTTTGCTGCTAGTTTTCTAACCCGGTGTTTGAGTCTATTGTGGATGAAGTAATGCTCCGCCAACTGAGTACCCTGTTTGCAGTTGGTTTTATATAATCTGCATCAAGGGTAGTTGTTCTGTACAACTCGTCGATCTCTTCTAAATCCAGGCAAATGGGTTCTACGAACCTCTCACCTTCTGATGGGTTGAGTGGGGCTATGACCCTGTAGTCCCCCGAATCAAATTCCATTTGTCTAGTTTTTAAGTTAATTATGGCCTGGTTTTCAAACGCCCAATCAAGGCCAAGTAGCGTCGGGTAAGGTGTTGTGTCATCTACTATTTCGATGACTTCAAAGTCTGCCTTAGTGCACACAGCATCCAGATCTACCGTCACTCCTTTCAATCTACCTATGGGTAGGACTCTATGTTTATTTGCGAGCCTTAATTGAATAGTTGAGTATCCCAATGTAGGTTCTCCAATTCATTTCCATGTAGCTTTTGGTAGTACATTCACTTTGGATCCTAGATATAGTATAATATCTCCCATATTGAAATCCCAATGTTAGCATTTAATCTAAATTCCCTACTTGTTCTTCTTCTTGTGTGTAGGTGGTTGACAGTTTTCAATTCTGGCTTCTGTTTCGTCTCGCCATTACATTTTTCTACGATGTTTTGCAATATTTTGACAGATGAAGGATCACTTAACATTTTGATGCATGATTGCAAAAAGTCTTTGATTGTACTTACTTGTTCCTCGGGTTGTATTATGTTGGCATGGTCCAGTGATGGTGACACTTTGTATTACGGAGCTTCCTTGCTCAGCTGTGTAGTCAACGCAATGTTCTCCTTCTGGATTTCTTGTCAGGATTCTGTAAAAATCTCCTTCTCCTTATGCACGTCGAACTGCTTCTTGGGGTCGGTGTTCTTCTTTACCCATTGGTTATGCGCTGGTTCCTATCAAACTGCGACATTTCCTATTTTCGTTCCTACTCGAGTGACTATATTGATGTTCCGACCGTCATCCCTTGCTTCGGCTCAAATCCACTGAACATTCTAGTTATTTTGATTCCTTTTTTCCTGGATCTTTCCAAGTAATGTCGAACAATCCTCTGTATCGTAGTCTGATGCATGAAAATACATACAAGTCATTGGTGGTAGTGGACACTCCCATGCATAATGTCCTAGTTGGTGGAAATTGTGACATGTGATAGGTCCTTTGCCACGTCTAAAACCTCCTCTGGCTCATCCTTCTCCTCTATAAGCTACGCGGTCACCTCGCGGTGGGTTGTACTATGGTTCCTGGTTATACTGCGCGGTATTGTACTGGGGCTGTGTTGGGTTGTATTGTGGTTGTGCGTTATTGTAAGGTTGCAGCACAATATTATGTTTTTTTTGTGCAGTGTTGTATGGTGTTGGGGATTGATTGAACTGTGGTGTAGCTAGACTAGTCATCATTTCTGCCTGTACCATGTATGCGTCTGATTTTCTTTCCTGCATTAGCTCCATAGTTCTGAAATATTTGTCATCATGACTGACTGACTTGCAAAAGGTGCAATATGAATTCTTTAGGATTTTTTGGTATTTCTGCATCATCATGCAGTGGTAAGGATCGTGACCCGGTTTCTTGCATATTTCGCACCATAATCCTCCCTGTGGTAGTGGGTTTGGCATCCCTGTCGCCATATATTGTGAAAATGTTGGGCATTCATTCTTATGGTGTCCTTCCATCCTACAAGTAGTGCACCAAACTGCTTCTCGTTTGTCCTTGTTCTTATTATGGTTCAGCTGAAATGTTAATTTCTTCAGATCCTCCTTCAGTTATTCAATATTCGAGTCCATCTGTTGGTACTAACTCTCTTTCAATTCCAAGGCTGCTTGCAAAGCCTCTGCCTGTGTCTGAAACCTTTGTTGTCGTAGTGGATATTTTAAGTGTGGGAGTAGTGAGTTTCCAAACAAGTGCCTGTGTTGCATATCGGTCATAAGGTATTTTAACTTTCCTTTTAATCGATTGAATATTTGATCAATCTCCCATACCGATTCTCCTGTTTTCTATCTTATTTCAATCATCTCATTCATGTATTAATCCTCTGAGCTCAGCTTCTGGAACTCATTGATCAATAGTTTCTTAATGTCGTCCAATTTCCTTTTCATTCCGAGAAAACTGTTCGTGTCTAGACTCATGTACCAGTCTAGTGCGCGGTCCCTTAGTGTGATCGCTAGTTGCACGAGTTTGGTGTCTTCATTAGTGATTTTCTTTTCTTCCCAGATCTTTGCAAAAATGAATAGATTCTTCTCAGGGTCTTATGTTTCTTCTCCTTGAAACTCTGGTAATCTGATAGTAGGATCATGTCCTACCATTCCAAATACTAGGCTACTCCCTCCTTCTCACAGTGTAGATACTTGACTAAGGTTTCCTGAACTGGCTCCTCCAGTTGTCTCCCTTTGCGTCGATGTGCTTCTTGTTGTCAGACTTCCTCCAAACTTTGGTTGTCTAAACGGTGGTAATATTTTTGGTGTATTGGTCACGCATGGGTTTATGGGTTCCACACTGACATTAATATTGAAGGGATGGATATATTCTCCTCATGTTCTTGGGCCTCTTGTTTTCCTCTCATATGAGGCGCACAGGATTTCCTCAATCTTCTCCACAACCCAGAGATCCTCTACCTCTTCCTCATCACTGGCCAAGCCCTCCCTCTCAGCTACGGCTCTCTTCTTGGTATTTACCTTATATTGGTAGGGTGCTGCTCTACGCATCGTTCCTGATGATGCCAAGATCAACTTGAGTTGGTCGTCATCCATAAATATTGGGTCAAAGGGTTCCTCCTCCTTCTTCTTTGTATCTTGACCTCCTTCCATTCCTCCTCTCTCTGTCAATGCTTCCCCCCTTCCCCAATGCGCGTAGGAAAGTCTAGCTGTCTAATTTCATTGTCATTAAACCTTTGTTATATAGCAGTATCTTGATAGAATTATATAGTGATTGGATGTACCTTCCTCTAGGTCCTCGTAGGAACTCTTGCTCAGCTGTGTTGTATGACTTTGTCGTGTCTACCGCGAATTTGGTGATGAAGCCTGCGACAATACTGTCAAGCCAAAGGTCGACTACACAGGTGAATTTGTTGTTCACCTACTGCAACTACTGGATCTGTACTAGATTCCAATATAGTTGTCAAATCTGGTTCTTCGTGTGGTTATCCTTTAACCTTAAGATCCACTCTTGTAGTATATGTGGAAAATCACAGAAAAAAACTTTGTGTAAATCCGTAAATACGTATTTATCTAGGTATTTACGCGGTGTGATCATAGGGTTTCTATTGTCTTTCTGTGCAAAATATAGCTCTTTAGTCCTCAACCATCCCTCAATTTTTTCTCTCGTGGGTTCCAAGGTCTCAACATCCCATTCTAACAGTTCATTGCTCTTCCTTCGGTTCTTTATTCATTCCATCTCATCTACTCAGTCCTTTCTTGTTCCTCTTAACCCTACAACAAAACCATTTGTTGGTTATCAATTCCCTTATTGGGTTATCTAAATCATTGACCCAAGGTTCATGCCATTCGGGGTTCCAACAAAGACTCTAAAACTATTATCCCTCCTGGTAAACTAGAAGGCAACATAGCGCCCAGAAAGCACTACGCCATCTCACTCGATATAGCTTTAAATGGGTGGTTGTAAGACTCAGGAGTTTACATCCTAGGACAGAGTAGGGGATAGGGGTTTCTTTATTGAGGTCAGATACCGTGAGTTGTAACAGAAAGTACTTATTCCTTGGATTCGCATACGAATATCCCACAATTTAATTTCAGCAAAGTATAAGCAGGTTCATAACAATGTATTAACTCATTCATTAAGCTTAACCATAAATTTTTGAAAGAAGGAAGAAGCATGCATACATTTAACACATTACACGAGGATTACCGTGGTTTACCCCCTCCTGGGCTATGTCCACAAATATTTGGCTCTTGGTTCTTGTATTATGATAGTCTTGCATTTTTAGTGCCTCGTGCTTACAATTCTCCACAAAACTGGGTAATATCTATGTGAGGTGAACTAGATCGCACCAGGCTCCACGACCTGTGGTCTAATCCTCAGATCTAACTTTCCTCATATCTCCTTTTCTCAACAGCTTACAAAATCGGTTCATACCGCTCAAAACATTAAAGAGAATCACTAACAACTACTAACGAACAACCCTATATGATACTTTCGTATCTATATTTATACATTTTGGGCTCTTCAGCATTTTATAGAATATTACCAAAACCCTAAACCTTACTACGTTAGGTCTTTCTCCCATACATGTGTTTCTCCTCCTATAGTTGTCTCTTTCCTTTGTGCACAATTTCTTGCATGCACGCGTTCTGTTCTTCTACCAGTTTCTACTTCAGTTTTATGCACGCTTTCTTTCCCATGATCATTCTTCTTTCCTCTTTGGCCTGGTGCTAGCAAGTACAACAAGAAGGAAACACTATGAAATATAACTCCCCTGGGAGAGGAAACTTCAATCCTTGTAGTGGATTCATAGGACGAGGACGAGGACGAGGTATGGGTCGAGGCTGAAGACATATCATCTGTTATAACTGCACATAGCCAGGACACTTGGCAAGGGATTGTCAGAACCCTTGCACTACTTTCATCTATTGCAACTCCTTCAAGCATGTTATTGAAGAATGTCCATCATTGCTAGCTAAGCTTCAGGAGAGACAAGGACCTCATCAAAACTCACAAGTGTAACTGATATATGTTGAACCTCGTGAAGAATACCCTAGAGACGTTGTTATTACTAGAGGAGGCATTTCTACAGAAGATGACAGAATTGTTAAAATAATGTAACTGCAAAGTGTATTCTTATTATTATTTGATATATTATTAATTGGATCAATCCCCATTGTGGATTGATCATGTCGACTATTGTAAAAGGACCAAATCCTCTTTTGCGGATTGGTCATAATGTAATTGTAAAAGGCAAAAGAAGAAGTTGGCCCCAGAATATATCAAGAGGCCCCAAAATATAATAAAGGTAGTTATAACCACCCAGTTGGAGAATTCGGCCCTGCCAGTGAAGAGACACTTCACATGTGCCAGTCTTGTATAAATAAGGAGGTTAGCGCCTCACTTAGACACACAACTCACTCACTCATTGAGAGACAAGTTTTGGAACTGCAGTTAGAGAAGAAGAAGAGAGAGTGGCGCATCTTTGGGAGAGCATCTTCTGTATTAGTTTGAGTTATCTCTTGGCATTGTATTGGTTATCTATAATAAGGAAGTTTTGTTGGGTTTTCTTCCCCTAGAGGGTTTCCCAGGATAAATGTTGTGTCTCTTGTGATTGTGTATTTCTCAGTGATATTGTATTATGCTATTGTTTTCTATTGAAATGCAAATAACTATAATAATGGCTTAAAAATTAACATGGTATCAGAGCCAAGCTAAAGGAAGCATCCTTCACAAGAGTGAAAAAATTCATTGTTGTCGTACATGCAAATTAGGGCTTTTTGATGGTGAAGCTTTTCAGCCCTAAAACCACCTAGAAAAGTGTTCCCTCCCCCAAGGATTACTTTGGCACTCTCAATGCACCTTTTCAGTGGCTGGATCTCCCAGAAAGTGAAACCCTAGTTTCACAAAGTACTAAAAAACCAGTGTAGCAAAAGTACCGAAAGTACCAGAGGTACCAGAAAACTAGAAGCACCAGTCTAGAAATCTGCAGATCAAGTTTGGAGGAGAAAAAGTTGGATTTTCTCAGATCCAAACACACCAGGCTACTCGCCTCAGCCAAGCGTGCCTCCTGGTAAGTTCAGATTTTGATTTTGGGCAATTTCATTTTTGGGTCATTTTCCTAGCTCCAGGTAAAAGATGTCTGCAAGTGTTAAACTTGTTGACAAGATAGAAGGAGTGGAAAACTTGTGTGCCTAGAAGAATAGGATTGGCCTCATTCTTGAAGAGAATGACTTAGCAATATTCTTCAAAGAAGAAGTGTCGGAACCCATCGATGCTGCAGAAAAGGAAAAGCATCAAAAGGACACAATCAGGGCCAAAAGAATCATTGCGGATTCAATCAAAGACCACCTGATTCCTTATGTGTCATCTAAGAAGACTCTGAAATAAATGTTTTATGTCTTGACCAGACTGTATCAAGGAAAGAACATAAACTAGAAGATGAATCTAAGAACTCAACTGAAGAATACAAGGATGTAGAAAGGAGAAACTATTCAGGAATATTTCTCCAGATTATCTCAATTCAAAGAAAAACTAGAAGCAATCAGAGATACTATAGACAAATACAAACTTGTGATGATAGCCCTAAATGGTCTCACAATACCTTGGGATTCATTCATCCAAACGATTTTTTCCAGAACATAGAAACTATTGATTGATGGTCTATGGGAAGAGTGCATCCAAGAAGAAACAAGAGTAGTGAATCATGAAGCGTTACTAGCAAGAGATGATGACCAAGCCCTAGATACTCACACCAAAGGAGGAAAGAAGAAACCCTAATTTCAAAAGGAGACTCATAAAGAGCCTCAACAGTCAAACAAATTCAATCATAAATAATCTCATCCAACAAGATTTTAGAAGAAAGGACAACGAAAGGAAAGAGACTACTCATCTTTGCAATTATATCATTGTGACAGGATGGGACATATTTCAAAGTTTTGTCCAGCCAGACGAGAATAATACAAGAGAAAACATAAGAGGCACCATGCCCATGTAGCCGAAGATGAAGAGCCACCCATAAAGATGATAAGAGAGCAGATATAAGACCATGTCTTAATCTCAACCCTCTCAAAATATGTAACACCTGGAGAGGACACTTGGCTCATTGATAGTGGTACATCCAAGCACATGATGGGACAAAGAAACATTCTCTCTTGTATCTCATAAAAAAAAAAATTCTCAAAAAGTGACACTTAGAGATGATTACCAATATTCCATCAAGGGAGTGGGAGAATCAAACCACAAATTGAATTCTGGGAATTCATTGAAGATGAAGGACGTACTATATGTACCAAGTTTGACCAAGAACCTACTCTCCATTTCATATTTAGAAAATAAAGGCTTCACAGTTGCCTTTATAGATGGAGAAGTTCTTATGTGGGCTAAAGGAGAAACCTTAAATGAAGCAATCATCATTGGAAGTGAAGAAAATGGCTTGTATAAACTAAAGGGTCACTTAGAGGCTGTCATGACCCACGCCATTGAAAACTCATGTGAAATTTGGCATAGAATATTATCTCACATCAACTACAAGGTGCTACCATACATATGAAAAGCAGTCATAGGTTTACCAGAACTCAAAGGTGACCATGAAGGCATATGCAATGGATGTGCACAAGGAAAGAACATCAAGAACCTGTTTCCGAAGAGAGACAGCAAAGCAAAAGGAGTCCTAGAGCTCATTCATTCAGATGTATGTGGCCCAATTCCATCATCCTCCATTATTGGGTATGTATATTATGTATCATTTATTGATTATTATTCTCGTAAGACCTGGATATATTTTTTGAAATCTAAAGATGAAGTGTTCAACAAGTTCAAGGAATTCAAAGCCTTGACAAAGAATCTTTCTGAAAGAAAGATTAAGATACTTAGGTCAGATAATGGAGGATAATATACCTCAAAAGAGTTTGTGAACTTCTTCAAAGATGTTGGGATCAAGAGGGAACTCACTACTCCCTATAATCCCCAACAAAATGGTGTAGTTGAACGAAAGAACAGAACAATAATGGAAGTTGTGAAGACTATGATCCATGATAAAGATCTTCCTATGTGCTTATGGGACGAAGCAGCAATGGTAGATATATATGTGCAGAACCGATTATCCCATAGTGCACTTGGGATCAAGACCCCGGAAGAGATGTTCACCAGAAAGAATCCAGAGGTAAGCCATCTCAAAATATTTGGTTGCCCAGTATTTATTCATATACTGAAAGAGAAGAGAAACAAGTTGGAACCTTCAGGAAAGAAGGGAATATTTGTGGGATACTGTGAGGTCTCCAAGGCCTTCAGAATCTATATACCAGGTCACCATCACATTGAGATCAGTAGGGATGTGACCTTTGATGAAGATGCAATGCTCAAGAAATCTAGAAGATGTCAACTTGAAGAAGTTTATGAAGAGGAACCCATAATCCCCATTATTGCAATGAGAGAGATTCCCAGAGCCACAGAACTAGTGAGGGAAGTCGTAACTTCCCCAGATGGGGAAATTCTAGAAGACCATGATATATCAGAAGTCCAAGAACCTCCTCAGATGATGATCCTCCATAAAAGGAAGTCATCTTGGTCTAGAGAGCTCATTCAATATGGACAGAAGTACAGTGTTCCCCAAGGAACTACGAGACAGGTGAAAAGACCAAAGCCATTCTCCAGTTATACAGCTTTGATGTGTGATCTTCTAGAAAAGTATCCTACCTTATTTGAAGAAGCCATTCAGAGGAAAGAATGGGAAGATGCCATGACAGAGGAATACCAATCCATAATGAAGAACGAAGTATGGGAAATAGTTCCCATACCGAAGAGTAAATATGTGGTATCCTCCAAATGGATCTTCAAAATAAAACACGCTGCTAATGGAAGTATTGAGAAGTATAAAGCAAGATTTGTCTCTCGTGGATTTTCTCAAAAGGAAGGCATTGACTATGAAGAGACATTTTCTCATGTATCTAGATACACTTCTATCAGAACCATCATAGCTCTTGGAGATAAGATGAAGTGGAAGATGCACCAGATGGATGTAAAGACAGCTTTCCTAAATGGTGTCATCTAAGAGGAAGTGTATATAGAGAAACCTCAAGGATTTGAAGTTGAAGATAGGAAGTCTCATGTCTACATATTGAAGAAATCCTTATACAGATTGAAGCAAGCTCCTAGAGCTTGGTATGGCCATGTAGACAGTTTCTTGACAAGCTTAGGCTTTACCAAGAGTAAAGCAGACTCTAACCTCTACTTCAATATCATGAATGATGAGCCAGTAATATTATTTCTATATGTGGATGACTTATTCTTAATTGGAGAAGAAAAGATCATCATTGAATGTAAGAAGAGACCTGCCTCGGAAATTGAAATGAAAGACCTTGGCCTAATGCATTATTTCTTAGGTCTTGAGGTATGGCAGAGTCATGAGAGGATCTTCCTTAACCAAGGGAAGTATATAGTCGAAATCCTAAAGAGATTCAACATGTTGGAGATCAAGTACATGAATACACCCATGGAAGTGAAGCTGAAGATGTTGGTCGACACTTTGTCAAAGTTGATTGATGCCATACTGTAAAGACAGATTATTGGATCGCTGATGTACCTAACGAACACCAGACCAGACATTTGTTTTTTCATGAACACCTTGAGTCAATTTCTGGTAGAACCCAGACATGTTCACCTAGTGGTTGCAAAACATGTGATGAGGTACCTTAAGGGTACAATAGATTGTGGTCTCAGCTATGATGGAGATCATGATTTCACATTGAGTGGATATACTGATGCAGATTGGGCAGGAATTGTTTATGATAGGAAAATCACTTCAGTATGTTGTTTTAGTTTGGGATCATCCATGATCTCGTGGAAGAGTAGGAAGCAATCTAGCATTTCTCTCAGCACAGCAGAAGTAGAATACATTATTGCATGTTATGCCAGCTACAAAGCTATATGGATTTGAAATTTGTTGATCGACCTATTTGACTTAGAGATGAAAGCAACCATGATCATATGTTATAACCAAAGCTGCATAAAGATGACAGAGAATCTTGTATTCCACGACAGGTTGAAGCACATAGAGATCCGATATCATTACATCTGTGACATTGTGCAGAGAGGAGCCTTAAAGCTCCAGTACATTATCACGGATGAATAGGTTGTTGATGTGTTGACCAAGCCTCTATCTTGTATAAAGTTTGAGCACTTTCGAGATAATATTGGTATAGTCCGAAAAGGACCTTCCTCGAAAGGGGGAGTAGTTGTTGTGATGAGCAATCTCTTGCTTCTGACCCAACGGTTGTGATGTAAAGTAAGATGATGTGATGTGACTAGTATTGTGCTTCTGGCTGGATAGATTTGACGTAAAGCCTGTCTAGTATCATGCTTTCGACCTGATGGTTGTGATGCAAAGTAGGATGAGTACCTTGCTTCTGACCTGACAGTTGTGATGTAAAACAATATGATGTGATGTGACTAGTACTGTGCTTCCAGCTGCATAGATGTGACGTAAAGCCAGTCTAGTATCCTGCTTCCAACCTGATGGTTGTGATGTAAAGCAGGACGAGTACCTTTCTTCTGACCTGATGGTTTTGACGTAAATCAAGATGATGTGATGAGGCTAGCACTGAGCTTCCATCTGGATAGCTGTGACGTAAAGCCAGTCTAGTATCCTTCTTCTGACCTAATGGTTGTGACATAAAGCAGGACAAGCATCTTGCTTCTGGCTTGGCAGCTGTGACGTAAAGAAAGACTATGAGATGAGACTCGAACTATGCTTCAGACTTGATAGTCATGACGTAAATCCAGTCTAGTATTATTATGATGAGCTAACCTCGTGTTGTGATGATGATGATGATGTATCAGTTTTATACTAATACATATTGATGCAGATGATGATTGCATTCCTTTGAGAATGACAATGTTGCCGATGAAGAAAACTTCTGATGATTTATAGATACTCCAGTCAGTGTTCCAAGATGATATTGATGATGTTTTCCTCTCACCCACTTGATGTTGTTGATGATGTTGTCCTCTCTCTCTTGCCTAATGTTGTTGAAGAATACCCTTCTTGTTAAGGGGGAGTGTTAAAATAATGTAAATGCAAATTGTATTCTTATTATTATTTGATATATTATTCATTGGATCAATCCCCATTGTGGATTGATAATGTCGGCGATTGTAAAAGGACCAAATCCCCTTTTTCAGATTGGTCATAATGTAATTGTAAAAGGCAAAAGAAGAAGTCGGCCCCAGAATATATCAAGAGGCCCTGAAATATAATAAAGGTGGTTATAACCACCTAGTTGGAGAAGTCGGCCCTACCAGTGAAGAGACACTTCACACGTGCCAGTCTTGTATAAATAAGGAGGATAGCACCACACTTAGACACACAACTCGCTTTCTCATTGAGAGACAAGTTTTGGAACTGCAGTTAGAGAAGAAGGAGAGAGAGTGGCGCATCTTTGGGAGAGGATATTCTATATTAGTTTGAGCTATCTCTTGGCATTATATTGGCTATCTATAATAAGGAAGTTTTGTTGGGTTTTCTTCCCCTAGAGAGTTTCCCAGGATAAATGTTGTGTCTCTTGTGATTGTGTATTTCTCAATGATATTGTATTATGCTATTGTTATCTATTGAAATGCAAAGAACTATAATAATGGCTTAAACATTAACAAGAATGACCCAAGGGAAGACTACAGAATATTCAGGAATCAGGAAAGTTGTAGAGAAGACCCAAACTTTTGATGCAAAGAAGGAAAGACAAATATTTGAGGAGGCAAGAAAAGAGTTCAAAGTAGATCAAGGTTCTTCATCAAAGACACAACCAGAAGTAAGGGAATATGGAATTCCTAAGGCATTTGATCAATCTTCTTTGCCAAGAGAAGCAAAAGAGGTAAGCAAGCTCATGGAATTTTTATATACTTGCATTAAGTTGATTCAGGATGAAAGTGTTGTACAAGAGTTACAGAACTTAATCAGACAGTATGAGCTAGGAAAGATAGACCCCTTACTGAATAGGGAAGTACAACAAATCTCCAAGAAGTGAAGGAAAAATAAGGAGTTACACTTAAATTCTCAAAAAGGAGAGTATGATATAGACTATGTGGTCCTCGACTTAGGTTCAAAGGTCAATGTCATGATGAAGCAAACTTGGGCGTTGATGGGAAAACCGAGGTTGATCTATTCCCCTATCAATGTTGATGAAGACAATGATCCAAGGAAGGTGAACATCACAGAAATAGAAGGCCAGAGAGATGTGGAAGGACCTGGAGTTGAGCTACCATTCATTGGACAGCCCATTGGAACCGAGGAGACACCTAAGCTTGCAAATGTCAGAGATTATTGGGATGTTGCTACCATTGACAAGATCACAAAACTACTACACGAATATCAGGACTTGTTTCCAACCAAGTTCACTGATATGAAGGGAATCAAAGGACCTATGGGAGAGATGAGGATCCCTTTGAAACCAGATGCAAGACTAGTCAAATAGAGACCCTACATATTGAACCCTAAATATAAGGAGAAAGTAAAGATTGAGCTTGACAGAATGCTGGAAGCTGGGATTATAGAACTTGTAGAGGAATCAAAGTGGATTAGCCCTATGGTGGTAAAATATAAGAAGACATGAGATATTAGGATCTGTGTAGATCTCAGAAATTTGATCGATGCATGTCTACATGACCCCTTCCCTACGCCATTCACTGAAGAA
The DNA here is from genome assembly GCA_000966675.3 of Picea glauca. NCBI lineage: Eukaryota > Viridiplantae > Streptophyta > Pinopsida > Pinales > Pinaceae > Picea > Picea glauca. The sequence continues at coordinate 548,804 of JZKD02S1802214.1, forward strand.
GTGTTAGATAATGTCGGAGGACAGGAAGTATATTCTTTTACAGATGGATTTTCAAGATACCATAAGATCTGGATTGTCAAGGAAGATCACCAAAAGACCACATTTACAACAGAATGGGGATCCTATCAGTATATAGTGATGTCATTTGGATTTAAGAATGCCCCGACCATATTTTCCAGGGTGGTGGTCGAAGCATTCAAGGAATTCTTGCATAAATTTCTAGAAGCATATTTTGATGATTGGATTGTTTTTAGCTTATTGAAAAAACATATTGAATGTCTAACAATAATGTTGGATAAATGCAGGCAGTGTAAAATTGCCTTGAATCTGAATAAATGCATCATCTTCTCACCATTTGGACTGTTGTTAAGTCATATTGTATGCAAGCAGGGATTGTTGGTCGAACCATCTAGAATTGCCATTATAGTTGATCTACCATAGTTGAATCTTTTGAATAAGGATTGCCATTTTAGTTGGACAAAAGAATGCCAACAGATCTCTGACACACTGAAATAGAAAATGGTTACTATGTCGATTTTGGTCTTCCCAGATTGGAGCAAGGAGTTTCATGTACATGTCGATGCGTCTTTTATTTCCTTAGGAGTAGTGTTAGCACAACCAAGAATAGGAGACATCGACCACCTGATATCTTTTTCTAGAAGGAAGCTATCAACTGCAAAGGTCAACTACACCACCACTGAGAGAGAAGGGTTAGCCATAATGTATGCGCTATAGAAATTCTGCCACTACTTGTTGGGAGGGCACTTTAAAATGTTTATTGATCACTCTGCGATGAAATACCTAGTCAACAAGCTAGTGTTGGGGAGGATAATATGCATATGGCTTCTACTATTTCAGGAATATGACTTTGAGATCATAGTCAAACCAGGAAGAATGAACAAGGGTCTTGATCACTTGTCAAGGTTGGAACATGGCGAAGAGCCGGCCATTTTGGAGGATACACTGTTGGATGCACAGTTATTGGCCATTAGAAATATTGATGACCACTTCGTAGAGATAGTCCAGTTCATGTCAACAGGAATGGCACCTAGTGAGTATACAATCCCTCAGAAGAAACAGCTAGTAGTGCGCGTTGCAGACTTTTCACTTATAGATGGACAGTTGTACAAGATGGGACTTGATGAGATATTGAGAAGATGTGTTATGGAGGCAGAAAAATCGATGATATTCATGGAATCTAATGAAGGCATTGCAGGAGGACATTACGGAGGGAAATCAAATGCGCAGAAGGTGCTTAGAGCTGGCCTTTGGTGGCCTACCTTACACAGAGATGCTAAAGACTATTACAGAGCTTCTGATGTATTCCAAAGAGTTGGGAAACCATCCAGAAGAGATGAAATGCCACTAGCACCACAACTAACCCTAGAAGCATTTGATAAATGGGCCATTGACTTCGTGGGACCTATCAACCCACCAGGAAAGCGCACAGTAGCAAGGTACAAAATTATTGCAACATAATACTTGACCAAATGTGTCGAAGCAAGAGCATTTAAGGATCGTAGTGCAAATACAGTTGCATGCTTCATATTTGATGACATCATAACCAAGTTTGGGTGCCCAAAGATCCTTATGAGTGATAAAGGCACACATTTCATAAATACAACTGTTGACCCTAACTGAGGAATTTACAATCCGCCATCAGAAAAGCACACCTTACCATCCATAAGAAAATGGGACAATGGAAGCATTCAACAAGATCTTGGAAATAGTGTTGACGGAGATCTATAGTGTGAATAGGGATGACTGGGATTTAAGAGTACCAGCAGTACTTTGGGCCTATAGAACCACTTGTAAAAAATTAAAAATGCAGACCCCTTTCAAGTTGGTTTATGGTCTCGAAGTTGTTGTTTCAGTGGAATACCTGGTGCCAAGCTTAATAGTTGTTTCCTTTACCGATATGGATGGCACTAGCGTTGTTCAAGAGAGGCTCATGTAGTTGCTTGAACTCGAAGAAGACAGATTTATTGCAAGATTCCATCAACAAGTACATAAGGAAAGAGAGAAGGCCTATCATGACAGGCACATCAAGAAGAAGGCATTCAAGCAAGGTGATCTAGTACTAGTATATGACAGTAAGTTCATCAAACACCCTGGGAAGTTCATAACGCATTGGCTCGGGCCATATGAGATTGCCTATGTTACAAAAGGAGGAGTTGCACAGTTGAAGACTTTGAAGGGATAATGGAAGGAAGGATTAGTGAACAGGAGTCGGTTGAAGTTGTACTACGACAACCAGCTGCCTTGCAGCTCTAAGTAAAATCATAAGGAAAGGGGTCTATGTACCAGTTGCTACTGAAAATGGGTACCAGACACGAAAAATATAGTCTACACATGGAAGGAGAGGAAGCATAGATAAGAATGCAAAGGTTGCACTGCGCAGCCTGAAGTTGAAGTAAAACAGAAAGTTCAGATCTGAAGTGCCTCACGACGAGTCACAGGTGAGTGTTGGGGGGCTATTGGCCCTTGGTTATGGAAGAAAGAAAATATCAAGGAAGAAAAAGAAAAACAAGAACTTTGCAGAAGACACAGTGATTGTTACTGTGTCGAAGTGAGAAAAAGAGTAGAAAAGATAGAGTGAAGTCCAAGAAAGAAAGTCGTTAGATGAGGAGATCGAGGATGAATGGAAATCAAGGAAGAAGGATCATGGACATCTCAGAAAGAGGAAAAATCCATCGTTAGATGATTTGGATCACTGTGGGAGAAGGAAGGAAAGACAGGCTGGTGCATCCCTGAAAATGTCGGTCAAGTTGACCTAGGGTTTTAGACACCTAGGGTTTTGGTATCTAGGGTTTTAACACCTAGGTTTCGACCTAAGGATGTCGGTGAGTGATTGCAATGTATAAATAAGAACCTATATGAGGGAGAAGGGTTGGTTCGAGTTGGTGAGATCTATTCGTATTGACATGAGTGGTTATTGTTGTGAGAGAGAGAAGAGATGAGTACGAGAGCCTTCTGGTATTGTAATATCTTTTTCTGGGTGCAAAGATCAACCCTACAGCTGGGTGCGTAGGGAGGGAGAGATCAAGAGAAGAAGAGAGAAGATCCGATGGTTAAGAGCATGGATTAGAACTTTATTCTTTCATCTTAATATATCATAAAGCACTATTATGTGGATGTATCCCTAAAGATAGGGTGAACCACGTATATTTTGTGTTATGTGTGATTGATACTCTATTCTTTCCATTTGATACATTGTTATTACAATTTGTGATAGATATGATAAGATGTATGGAATAGATCTAAGATGATAAGTGATATATGCATGTTGTATTGTTCTAGTATTAGATCCACTTGATAATTCCCTTGGTTGTAGACATCTTTTTCCTACAACCCCCCCATCGCTGCTTCATGTGAGACTGCATCTACTTCGCAGGTGTAGCAGAAAGGGCCAATAGTTCGGGCTTGTTGGTGCACTCTTGGAGCTGAACCCTGGGTCTACCCCTGTGCTAACATATTCCCCCTTATCTCCTTGGGGTTGTGCGACCACCCGGTCAAGGATATTCAATTCACTGAGCCAAATTGACTCTTCAGGCCTCTGCTGGACTATGAAATCAATTCACAAAAGCCCCCTTTAGTCACCCACACGGGTTTGTTTCACCCGCACACCCTCTTTTTAGCACTTCTAGTAATTCTAAATGACGAGCGCTAGCTCCTCAACTAGGAATTTCTTCCTTATGACCACGAACTATAATCTTCGTCTATCCCCCTTCATGACTTTAGGCTTCAGTGGTTTAAAATGCAACTAACTCTCAATTTCCCCGAACTCCGGACCAGCAAAATCACCCAGACATAAATCTACGGCACACGCCTCTTTGATAGCCAATGACCGTGATTCAATTAGGGACTCTGGCTTTGGTAGTTTTGACCGTTCCAAACACCCTTTTCCCAATAGTGATTCATACTCGGAGCTATGGATCGAGTGCCATGTGCTCCCCTTAGTGAATGGTCAAGATTCGTCTGTTGTTCTCGCTTCGGATGACTTCTAGTCAATGCTCCTCTAAATCATATTTCTCCCGGAGTGCAGGCTTTTGGATTCCATGATCTGATGACACATCTCCTTCTCAGATTGATGGTCACAATTGACTCCGAAAATTTGGCCTTCGGGAGTTTTGGCTTCACCACTCTCACTTTCCTCCAAAGCACTCTTCTCCTAGAGTACACGAATCTCAGCTACATGTCCTTCTCAGATCCAACGGTCTAGATCCATTCGTCCTTGGCGACTTCGGCAGAAATAGCTCTTTTCTCCATGCAAATCTCCTAGAGATTTATCTCTCGGACTCTATAATTTTTTTCCACGTATCCTCCTCAATATTGATGACCTTGATTTACTTTTCAGCTTTGGGACTTCGGCGATATCGCTCCTTGAATACTTCCAAACCTTCGAATACATAAAGTGTCAAAGGACTTTAAACACTATCCTTCGTTCAACTCGCCCAGATCTCATACAACTTCGATAATATTCAATAGCCTCAACAATAACAACTTCAATAACTTTCAGTAGACTCTTTTGGGCATACAATACACATATTTATACAAGGAGGGCTCATAAAGATTTTCCCTCCGACTACCATAGTGTTATCTTATCAAATTAAAATCTTTTAGATACTAAGCCTTATTACAATAAATGATCGGTAGAGACAGATAAGAGTGAATGCTTCAGATCTGTACTACTATTAATTACATTAAAGAAAATACAATCTCCAACGATCTCACGTGATGGTTCAGCCTCTTATCATTTAAGAACTTCTTTAATTACAATCTTTTTAAGATACTTTCCTAACATGCCATCTTTAAAATTCAAAAATCACTTCAAAATGCACGCTAGGGTGTTGAGTTTTCCTCCACTAGCATGTTGATGATGATGCTCTTGCATCAATGCCCCACATTGTTTCTCGTCAATCCACCACCATTCACAAGAATAAATATATCGATGAATATATATATCTGGTCTAAATATTTCCCACATGGAATCTTCCACTACTACCCATTAAAGTAGAGGTTCTCGATACACAACCCACCATCGTGCAGGTATTCTAATGACCACTTTATAAAGGGCGTGAACTCGGTGGTTTTCCAGAATGTGCTACATCCATGCAATAAATAAATCCACTAAATCTGACCCATCAAACTGGTAGGATATAAAATATTATTCATGCACCTTGGTGGTAATGCATGCACACCTTCTTATTAAAACTTCATAAAGATTGTTCTACCACCTTTCCATGGAATCAACTGAAACAATGTTGTATGACATCACTCTCCACCAACTTAGTTCCCCATCTATCATGTGATTGAAATAATATTCCCTGTACCCTATAATATTTTATATATTCTTGATAACCGAGCTCCATGCATCCTCATCCACCGACTCATTGTACCCATCCCCTTCATTAGGATCTAGAGGTGTGACCATGCACAGGGTACGAATCTCAAATGACATATGTTGCTTATTCAAATTCAATATCGCATTGTTTTCGAAGTCCCAATCAATGCCAAGTAATGTAGGTTAGGGATAAGAATCATCCATAATCTTTATCACTTCAATGCCAACCTTCTAACTCACCCCTTTTATGTTCAATTCTAACATGCCGAACACCCATGCTCAATCTCGTTACTGCAAAAATGAATTTAAAGATGCCCCATACATATAACATAAAACCATGGGGAAGCAGGCCCATAAAATTTATAGAAAAATAATATCTTGATTTACCCATGCATCTACAACACTTATAAAAACATGAATGCACCTAGTATGAACACAACCAACACAGAACATTCAATACTCATAAATAAGGAACAAAACACTTATCTATTTATAAATATAATCCAACTGGTTGCATACGAAGGATGAACCTCCCATCTGTTAGCACATGATATGTATTGAAAGCACACCATTAGTCTTTGCTAGTCATGTGGTAATTCCTTCTTCTAGGAGTCAGTCTTTTAAAAGTTCATAGGTTTAGAGTCATCTTTTATGATTATAAATCAAGGTGCTTGATTTTAACCTTGGGTCTAAAGTTGAGAAAAATACATTGTCAAGTCTTAGTGTTAAAAGGGTGATTTTCATCATTTGTAAATAAGGAAAGGCATCAAATTCATCTCCATTTTCATTAAAACACAATGCGCTACAAACTATTTAAAGGTGCTACGAACTCACAGTGCCTTGCAAATTGTCACATACTACCACTTTTGGCACTGTGAACTGGTGTTGGTGTTGCAAACTGTTAAATGTGCATGCATTGCTAACCCTCTACAATATTAAAACCCATTGTTTTAGTGTTCTAAACCCTATTCATTGGTCAAGATTGTTATCCCAGGGTCATCCTACAACCTACTTTTGCAAACAATTATTAAAACCCGTTGTTTATTCTACGCTATGAATTGTCTATTATAACCCTGCAACACAAATTGTGTCTTGCAAAATAATATTGTGAACCCTCTATCTTTTGATTGAACAAACCCTTTTCAAATTTGAAATATGTCTAAGGCCTAGGTTTTAACTAGTTGGTACAGGTTCCCTCTTAGACATTGAAAATATTGTCAGCCCTTCATAAATTTTATTTCAATTGCACTGCAGATTGGCGTTGGGAACTGGTGTTGGCGTTGAAAACCCTCTATTTATACATAGTTGTCTCTTTTTCTTTTATACATTTTCACTCAGACTGAATTGTTGTCCCTTTTATCATTCCTACTTGCATTTTCTCCACTCCATATCATTTTTGTGTATAAAGACATGTGAAACCTTAATATGTTAGCTCTGAATCAAACCCTAAAATCCTTGTTTTACTCTATATTTCACATAGAAACTATCATAAGAGGTTACAATAGGTTTTTAAGAAAAAAATTATGAACAGTCAGCAAAGAAAAAAAATCCACAAGGGGGAGAGATTGTGAGAACTGAACCATATGATTTTTGTCATGGTTTTTGCATGCAGTTACAATACTATGTGGTTATTTTGGATTTTGAGTTAAACATCATGCACTGCGAACTTTCCTGTAGGTGATGTTTTTATTGCTTCTGCTAGACTCTGACATCAATTCACACAAGCCCCCTTTAGTCACCCACACGGGTTTGTTTCACCCGCGCACCCTCTTTTTAACACTTCTAGTAACTCTAAATGATGAGCGCTAGCTCCTCTACTAGAAATTTCTTACTTATGACCACGAGCTATAATCTCCGTCTATCCCCCTTTGTGAATTCAGGCTTCGATGGTTTCGACTGCAACTAACTCTCAATTTCCCCGAACTCCGGACCGGAAAAATCACCTAGACATAAATCTACGGCACATGCCTCTTCGACAGCCAATGACTATGATTCACTTAGGGACTCTGGCTTTGGTAGTTTTGACCACTCCAAACACCCTTTTCCCAGCAGTGATTCATACTCGGAGCTATGGATCGAGTGTCACGTGCTCCCCTTAGTGAATGGTCAAGATTTGTCTATTGTTCTCGCTTCGGATGACTTCTACTCAATGCTCCTCTACTCCTATTTCTCCCAGAGTGCAGGCTTCTGGATTCCATGATCTAATGACGCATCTCCTTCTCAGATTGATGGTCACAATTGACTCCAAAAATTCATCCTTCGGGAGTTTTGGCTTCACCATTCTCGCTTTCCTCCGAAGCACTCTTCTCCCAGAGTACACGAATCTCAGCTACATGTCCTTCTCAAATCCAACGGTCCAGATCTATTCATCCTTCGTAACTTCGGCAGAAATCGCTCTTTGCTCCATGCAAATCTCCTAGAGTTTTATCTCCCGGACTCTATGATTTTTTTCCATGTATCCTCCTCGATATTGATGACCTTGATTTACTTTGCAGCTTTGGGACTTCGAAAATATCTCTCAATGAATACTTCCAAACCTTCTAATACATGAAGTGTCAAAGGACTTCAAACACTATCCTTCGTTCAACTCTCCCAGATCTCACGGTCTGGGAAGATCCTGATTCTTCTGAATGGATATTTCTTGTGGATTGGGAAATTTTCAGTGGGCTCCCCCCTACTAAATAATTCTCGTCCTCTATCTCTTATGATCTTGTTCTTCCTTAGAACTTTTAACTTCTCATAATGTTTCTTTGACACTTACTCCTTGCAAATATCAAGATGACTTCTTCAACACTTAGTTGAATGTCAACCCTGTGCACACCTTGCAACAGGTTTCTTTCACGTAACCCCTTTGTGGGCGACTATGCACTCCTTGAAATAGGTCTCACACGACTCAATTGTTCCTCCTGAACAATATGACGTTGAGTGTGTTTTCTACCTATTCACACCTTGTGTGGTCCTCTGCACTCCTTTGCAAATGGAACTTTATGTTCTCCCTCCTGATATTTCGAGTCGAACTAGACACTTTCAATGCACCCCTTGCGGACACTATGCACTCCTTGCATGTAAAGCTTCACGTTATCTCTCCTGAGTTTTTGAGTCAAACTAGACTCTATCAATGCACACCTTACAGAAACTATGCACTCCTTCCATGAGCTCATGAAACAGAAACAATTTAAACTTATCTAATCCTCACAGATTCATAAATTCAACCATGTAATTCATTCATAACATAAGAACAAGTAATAATAGATAAATGCAATTAAACAGAAATCCTACCATTCATTCAGATAGATACAGTAACAGCAATACCAAACATTTTGGATCAATGCTTCTTTGTTATATTCATTCAAATTATATGTGCATGGGCTCATACAACTTCGATAAGATGCAATAGCCTCAACAATAACAACTTCAATAACTTTCAGTAGACTCTTTTGAGCATACAATACACATATTTATATGAGGGCTCATGAAGCTTTTCCCTCCGACTACCTTAGCGTTATCTTATCAAATTAAAATCTTTTAGCTACTAAGCCTTATTACAATAAATGATCGGTAGAGACAGATAAGAGTGAATGCTTTATATCTATACTACTATTAATTACATTAAAGAAAATACAATCTCCAACGATCTCACGTGATGATTCAGCCTCTTATCATTTAAGAACTTATTTAATTACAATCTTTTTAAGATACTTTCCTGACATACCATCTTTAAAATTCAAAAATCACTTCAAAATGCACGCTAGGGTGTTGAGTTTTCCTCCACTAGCATGTTGATGATGATGCTCCTGCATCAATGCCCCACGTTGTTTCTCGTCAATCCACCACCATTCACAAGGATAAATATATCAATGAATATATACATATGGTCTAAATCTTTCCTGCATGGAATCTTCCACTACTGCCCATTAAAGTAGAGGTTCTCGATACACAACCCACCATCATGTAGGTATTCTAATGAGCACTTTATAAAGGGCGTGAACTCGGTGGTTTTCCAGAATGTGCTACATCCATGCAATAAAAAAATACACTAAATCTGACCCATCAAACTGGTAGGATATAAAATATTATTCATGCACCTTGGTGGTAATGCATGCACACCTTCTTATTAAAACTTCATAAAGATTGTTCTACCACCTTTCCATGGAATCAACTGAAACAATGTCGTATGACTTCACTCTCCACCAACTTAGTTCCCCATCAATCATGTCATTGAAATAATATTCCCTACACCCTATGATATTTTATATATTCTTGATAACTGAGATCCATGCATCCTCACACACCGACTCATTGTACCTATCCCCTTCATTAGGATCTAGAGTTGTGACCATGAACAAGGTACGAATCTCAAATGACATCTGTCACTTATTCAAATTCAATATCGCATTATTTTCGAAGTCCCAATCAATGCCAAGTAATGTAGGTTAGGGATCAGAATCATCCATAACCTTTATCACTTCAATGCCAACCTTCGTATTCACCCCTTTTATGTTCAATTGTAACATGCCCAACACCCTTCGTATTACTGCAAAAATGAATTTAAAGATGCCCCATACATATAACATAAAACCATGGGGAAGCAGGCCCATAAAATTTATAGAAAAATAATATCTTGATTTACCCATGCATCTACAACATTTATAAAAACATGAATGCACCTAGTATGAACACAACCAACACAGAACATTCAATACTCATAAATAAGCAACAAAACACTTATCTATTTATAAATATAATCCAACTGGTTGCATACGAAGGATGAACCTCCCATATGTTAGCACATGATATGTATTGAAAGAACACCATTAGTCTTTGCTAGTCATGTGGTAATTCTTTCTTCTAGGAGTCAGTATTTTGAAAGTTCATAGGTTTAGAGTCATCTTTTATGATTATAAATCAAGGTGCTTGATTTTAACCTTGGGTCTAAAGTTGATAAAAATACATTGTCAAGTCTTACTGTTAAAAGGGTGATTGTCATCATTTGTAAATAAGGAAAGGCATCAAATTCATCTCCATTTTCATTAAAACACAATGCGCTACAAACTATTTAAAGGTGCTATGAACTCACAGTGCCTTGCAAATTGTCACATACTACCACTTTTGGCACTGTGAACTGGTGTTGGTGCTGCAAACTGTTAAATGTGCATGCATTGCTAACCCTCTGCAATATTAGAACCCATTGTTTTAGTGTTCTAAACCCTATTCATTGGTCAATATTGTTATCCCAGGGTCATCCTACAACCTACTTTTGCAAACAAGTATTAAAACCCATTGTTTATTCTACACTATGAATTGTCTATTATAACCCTGCAACACAAATTTTGCACTGCAAAATGGCGTTGTGAACCCTCTGTATTTTGATTGAACAAACCCTTTTCAAATTTGAAATATGTCTAAGGCCTAGGTTTTAACTAGTTGGTACAGGTTCCCTCTTAGACATTGAAAATATTGTCAGCCCTTCATAAATTTTATTTCAATTGCGTTGTAGATTGGTGTTGGGAACTAGTGTTGGCATTGAAAACCCTCTGTTTATACATAGTTGTCTCTTTTGCTTTTATACATTTTCACTCAGACTGAATTGTTGTCCCTTTTATCATTCCTACTTTCATTTTCTCCACTCCATATCATTGTTGTGTATAAAGACATGTGAAACCTTAATATGCTAGCTCTGAATCAAACCCTAAAATCCTTGTTTTACTCTATATTTAACATAGAAACTATCATAAGAGGTTATAGTAAGTTTTTAAGACAAAAATTATGAACAGTCAGCAAAGAAAAAAAATCCAGAAGGGGGGAGAGATTGTGAGAAATGAACCATATGATTTTTGTCATGGTTTTTGCATGCAGTTACAACACTATGTGGTTATTTTGGATTTTGAGTTAAACATCATGCACTACGAACTTTCCTGTAGGTGATGTTTTTATTCCTTCTGCTAGACTCTGACATCAATTCACACAAGCCCCCTTCAGTCACCCACATGGGTTTGTTTCACCCATGCACCCTCTTTTTAGCACTTCTAGTAACTCTGAATGACGAGCGCTAGCTCCTCTACTAGGAATTGCTTCCTTATGACCATGAGCTATAATCTTCGTCTATCCCCCTTCGTGACTTCAGGCTTCGGTGGTTTCGACTACAACTAACTCTCAATTTCCCCGAACTTCAGACCGGCTAAATCACCCAGACATAAATCTACGGCACACGCCTCTTCAATAGCCAACGACTGTGATTCACTTAGGGACTCTAGCTTTGGTAGTTTTGACCGTTCCAAACACCCTTTTCCCAGCAGTGATTCATACTCGGAGCTATGGATCGAGCGCCACGTGTTCCCCTTAGTGAATGGTCAAGATCCGTCTGTTGTTCTCGCTTCGGATGACTTCTATTCAATGCTCCTCTACTCCTATTTCTCCCGGAGTGCAGGCTTCTGGATTCCATGATCTGATGATGCATCTCCTTCTCAGATTGATGGTCACAATTGACTCTGAAAATTCTTCCTTCGGGAGTTTTGGCTTCACCACTCTCGCTTTCCTCCGAAGCACTCTTCTCCCAGAGTAAACAAATCTCAGCTAGATGTCCTTCTCAGATCCAACGGTCTAGATCTATTCATCCTTCACGACTTCAGTATAAATTGCTCTTTGCTCCACACAAATATCCTAGAGATTTATCTCCTGGACTCTATGATTTTTTGCCAAGTATCCTCCTCGATATTGATGACCTTGATTTACTTTCCATCTTTGGTACTTCGGAGATATCGCTCCTTGAATACTTCCAAACCTTCAAATACATGAAGTGTCAAAGGACTTCAAACACTATCCTTCGTTCAACTCTCCTAGATCTCACGGTTTGGAAAGATCTGGATTCTTCTGAATGGATATTTCTTGTGGATTGGGAAATTTTTAGTGGGCTCCCCCCTACTAAATAATTCTCGTCCTCTATCTCTTATGAGCTTGTTCTTCCTTAGAACTTTTAACTTCTCATAATGTTTCTTTGACACTTACTCCTTGCAAATATCAAGATGACTTCTTCAACACTTAGTTGAATGTCAACCCTATGCACACCTTGCAACAGGTTTCTTTCACTTAACCCCTTTGTGGGCGACTATGCACTCCTTGAAACAGGTCTTACATGACTCAATTGTTCCTCCTGAACAATATGACGTTGAGTGCATTTTCTACCTATGCACACCTTGTGTGGTCCTCTGCACTCCTTTGCAAATGAAACTTTATGTTATCCCTCCTGATATTTTGAGTCCAACTAGACACTTTCAACGCACCCCTTGCGGACACTATGCACTCCTTGCATGTAAAGCTTCACATTATCTCTCCTGAGTTTCTGAGTCAAACTAGACTCTATCAATGCACACCTTGCAGAAACTATGCACTCCTTGCATGAGCTCATGAAACAGAAACAATTGAAACTTATCTAATCCTCACATATTCATACATTCAACCATGTAATGCATTCATAACATAAGAACATGTAATAATAGATAAATGCAATTAAACAGAAATCCTACCATTCATTCAGATAGATACAGTAACAACAATACCAAACATTTTGGATCAACGCTTCTCTGTTATATTCATTCAAATTATATGTGCATGATCTCATACAACTTCGATAAGATTCAATAGCCTCAACAATAACAACTTCAATAACTTTCAGTAGACTCTTTTGGGCATACAATACACATATTTATACAAGGAGGGCTCATAAATCTTTTCCCTCTGACTACCTTAGCGTTATCTTATCAAATTACAATCTTTTAGCTACTAAACCTTATTACAATAAATGATCGGTAGAGACAGATAAGAGTGAATGCTTCAGATCTGTACTACTATTAATTACATTAAATAAAATACAATCTCCAGCGATCTCACGTGATGATTCAGCCTCTTATCATTTAAGAACTTCTTTAATTATAATCTTTTTAAGATACTTTCCTGACATGCCATCTTTAAAATTCAAAAATCACTTCAAAATGCACGCTAGGGTGTTGAGTTTTCCTCCACTAGCATGTTGATGATGATGCTCCTGCATCAATGCCCCACGTTGTTTCTCGTCAATCCACCACCATTCACAAGAATAAATATATCGATGAATATATACATCTTGTCTTAATCTTTCCCACATGGAATCTTCCACTACTGCCCATTAAAGTAGAGGTTCTCGATACACAACCCACCATTGTGCAGGTATTCTAATGAGCACTTTATAAAGGGCCTGAACTCGGTGGTTTTCCAGAATGTGCTACATCCATGCAATAAAAAAATACACTAAATCTGACCCATTTCACTGGTAGGATATAAAATATTATTCATGCACCTTGGTGGTAATGCATGCACACCTTCTTATTAAAACTTCATAAAGATTGTTCTACCACCTTTCCATGGAATCAACTGAAATAATGTCGTATGAATTCACTCTCCACCAACTTAGTTCCCCATATATCATGTGATTGAAATAATATTCCCTGCACCCTATGATATTTTATATATTCTTGATAACCGAGCTCCATGCATCCTCATCCACCGACTCATTGTACCTATCCCCTTCATTAGGATCTAGAGTTGTGACCATGCACAGGGTACGAATCTCAAATGACATCTGTCGCTTATTCAAATTCAATATCGCATTGTTTTCGAAGTCCCAATCATTGCCAAGTAATGTAGGTTAGGGATCAGAATCATCCATAATCTTTATCACTTCAATGACAACCTTCGTATTCACCCCTTTTATGTTCAATTGTAACATGCCCAACACCCATGCTCAGTCTCATTACTGCAAAAATGAATTTAAAGATGCCCCATACATATAACATAAAACCATGGGGAAGCAGGCCCATAAAATTTATAAAAAAATAATATCTTGATTTACCCATGCATCTACAACATTTATAAAAACATGAATGCACCTAGTATGAACACAACCAACACAGAACATTCAATACTCATAAATAAGCAACAAAACACTTATCTATTTATAAATATAATCCTACTGGTTGCATACGAAGGATGAACCTCCCATCTGTTAGCACATGATATGTATTGAAAGCACACCATTAGTCTTTGCTAGTCATGTGGTAATTCTTTCTTCTAGGAGTCAGTCTTTTAAAAGTTCATAGGTTTAGAGTCATCTTTTATGATTATAAATCAAGGTGCTTGATTTTAACCTTGGGTCTAAAGTTGAGAAAAATACATTGTCAAGTCTTAGTGTTAAAAGGGTGATTGTCATCATTTGTAAATAAGGAAAGGCATCAAATTCATCTCCATTTTCATTAAAACACAATGCGCTACAAACTATTTAAAGGTGCTACGAACTCACAGTGCCTTGAAAATTGTCACATACTACCACTTTTGGCACTGTGAACTGGTGTTGGTGATGCAAACTATTAAATGTGCATGCATTGCTAACCCTCTGCAATATTAAAACCCATTGTTTTAGTGTTCTAAACCCTATTCATTGGTCAAGATTGTTATCCCAGGGTCATCCTACAACCTACTTTTGCAAACAGGTATTAAAACCCATTGTTTATTCTACGTTATGAATTGTCTATTATAACCCTGCAACACAAATTGTGCGCTGCAAAATGGCGTTGTGAACCCTCTGTCTTTTGATTGAACAAACCCTTTTCAAATTTGAAATATGTCTAAGGCCCAGGTTTTAACTAGTTGGTACAGGTTCCCTCTTAGACATTGAAAATATTGTCAACCCTTCATAAATTTTATTTCAATTGCGCTGCAGATTGGCATTGGGAACTGGTGTTGGCATTGAAAACCCTCTGTTTATACATAGTTGTCTCTTTTGATTTTATACATTTTCACTCAGACTGAATTGTTGTCCCTTTTATCATTCCTACTTGCATTTTCTCCACTCCATATCATTGTTGTGTATAAATACATGTGAAACCTTAATATGTTAGCTCTGAATCAAACCCTAAAATCCTTGTTTTACTCTATATTTCACATAGAAACTATCATAAGAGGTTACAATAGATTTTTAAGACAAAAATTATGAACAGTCAGCAAAGAAAAAAAATCCACAAGGGGGGAGAGATTGTGAGAACTGAACCATATGATTTTTGCCATGGTTTTTGCATGCAGTTACAACACTATGTGGTTATTTTGGATTTTGAGTTAAACCCATTTTGCATGAATTCTAACAGTCTAATGAATCCGAGCTATGGGAGGGATTCCAACTATCAAGGAGGTTTTGAATGACTCCTCAAAGATCAGTTAGATGTTAAAGGACACATGAACCTAAGATTTAGCTCCATTAAAACCTCATGCAGTGAGTTGGAAACAAATTTATTAATGACTTCCAACAACTTCCTAAAATTTAGCAGTTTGTTGTATTTTTGTCTCTTTGATTGTTGCCACCTATCTCCAAGGCCCAAAATCCAATGAAAGAGATGGGCTTCAAACTCCTAAACATATTTTGGATCTTATTTTATATTTAATGGAGAGAGGATTGGGTTCAATACTAGAGAGAGCTTGAGAGAGTTGCAGGGAAAGTTTATCTGTGTATTTGTAAGCCTGAGGGCATGTGTTGTAGGCATTTCTGCCATTAAAGATTCATGAAAATTGTGATACCATACTGTTTTTCTCTTGTTTCCATCATTCCTTATCATCTTTCTTGAGTAATATTTACATTTGAAGATCAAAATCTGCCTTTGGTTAATGAATTCATGAGCTACAAAGGATTTGTGGTAATTGCTTGTTAATCATTGATTATTATTCAAGCACTCTTTAATCTATCTTTCATAAAAAATATTTGTTATGTGGATATTCTTCTTTTTGTTTACCTTCTATTCTTCTACCCATCCTTGCATAAGAATTTTTTCTAGTAGGCAACTTGATTGCCTTTGATCTACAGAATGTTATGACTACATGCCCAATAGAATGTATTTTCAAGCAGTCTGTTTCCATCCCTTTTACTCTTCTCATGTTGATCCACCAAGTATAACATGTTTTAATCATTTGAATCAAATGAGTACTTGGATTATCCTCTAGAAGTCCGAGGGTGACTCTCAGTGCTAACACCATCCATAAGAACTAATGATCCAAATATCAACATCAGGCCATCCCTGAGATGAGGCTATGAGTCCACAAGGAGATATGGCCCTCTGGTTATCCACCCTCCACATTCAACAACTCCAAACCGAGGTTATACTCCCATATCAATTCCCCACAAACCATACAACCCAAGGAATGTACCCACTTCACTTCTCACAATCCCTCAAGTTGTACCATTCATTTATCAGGGCCTCCATTGCACTAGGTTGGTCATAAATATCTTAACTAGGGACTTCAGAAACTCTCAACCGTTTCAGGAGTGCTCACAACAACCTTCATAAGGATCTTGAGCCAATTCATATATATGAATCACACTATAGGCTTAAAATATGTATTGCAGGCACAAAAGCCTCATTTATAGCATAATACATGACCAAACAATGGCTTCCTTCAAGCATAGCATGGTTGGTTCTCTTCCTATCACTCATCTCCTCTCTTGCTACCCAAAATTTGCATGCAAAAACTACCCTCTTTTTCCATACAACTTTTCTTCTTCTCCCTTGATTTCTTAACTTTCACTCTTCCCAAAGATGATTGTACTTCAACCCCATCCCCCCAATAACTATGGAATGTGACTCCTCACACCCACCCTCTTACATAATTTTAATGATTGGCCTTGGGAAAACTCAACAATGAAATAGAAGGTTTACACAATGATAATAATTCAGGAATGTGGGTTGGATTAATACCCATAAACAAGATCCCCCTTGGACCCCTATCTCTTGTGTAATCATATCCCCCCATCATTTTCATCCATATCGTATCGCAACCATCGATTATTACTTTTATTAATCATTCAATGTTCATAATATACAATTAGAACCCATGCCATATTAGTCAATATGAGCTATTTTCCCCAATTATATAGTCTCACCATCCTAATTCACATTTATACAATTACATTACGAGGATTAAAACCAAGGATGTTACATTCCCCTCCCCCTTATTTTTTCACTATCCTCAATGCACAACACCATATAGTGTTCA
>JZKD02S1802214.1:568936-580721 GCA_000966675.3 Picea glauca
AATTACTTCATAGTATTGTCATAGTCACTAGTACTTTTATAGTGTAGAGTCTTAGTAATATTATTATTCCTAGTAATAAAAGTTATTTATAACTAGTATTATAATAATAAGAATGGTATTATTAATAATCTTTAAGAAATAGTATCTAAATTAGGATTATAATAATAGTAATGGTATTATTAATAATCTTTAAGAAATAGTATCTAAATTAATAAAGTTATTACATTATTATTAATATAGAACTATTAATGCTAAAATAGTATAAAAAACTAGAAAGCTAAAGAAAAACCTAAAAACTATCAAAATCTTAGAAACCTAAAAAATAATAATAATTACTTAATACTATTATCATAGTCACTAGTACTTTTATAGTGTAGAGTCTTAGTAATATTATTATTCCTAGTAATAAAAGTTAGTTATAACTAATATTATAATAATAGTAATATTATTAATAGAATAGTACTCTAATTAATGATGGTATTGTTAATAGTCCTAAAAGTAAATGGTATTGTTAATAATCCTAMAAGGAAAGTATTTAAATTAATAATGGTATTATTAATGGTATAGTATTGAAGGATTTATAAATAAAAATAGTATAGAAAATCATATCAAGGGCTCATATAGTTTTARGGAGCTTAGTAATATTAAAGGCTATATTAACTAAAATATAAGAAAAAAAATACAAGAAAAYAAAGAGTAAAAAGGAAATCAATGGAAMAAAGGGRGATGAAAGGAAGAAAGAAAGAGAAGGAAAATATAAAAACAAAATAAGGGAGAAATAAAAACAACAACAAAATAAGGAAAAATAGAAGAAAGAATAACCAACKATYCAAAGATAAGRAAAGAGAGAGATTACCAAAATTAYMTGTTACTTCTTCYATTGTGGATCAAYGAAAGGAAATTYGCATTGATCTCCAATCTTCCATTCMTGTTAAGGTTGTTGSGGTGTTTGATGATTTCTATGGTTTMTMTGATTCTACGTTTGAAATAATGATATTCTTTGGAAAGGATTTTTGTGTYTTCCAGGCACATATGATGTKTGGTGCCATTGACATGCTCTRCTAATGTTGATATCAACTCCATGCTCTCCCTCTTGATATCAACTMYRTGCTCTTTAATCCTAACTTAACTTATAACTTAACCTGGTTATGATCTCATAACCAACATMACACCRTGTGWGATTAAATTTATCATATGAATGCATTCAAGCAACAATAATTTTTATATACTCAAGGCCCTCTTCCTTTGAATCAATCTCAAATAGTGAAAGTCTAGCTAAGGTAATTCTTATGTATCAATTCCCTTCAACATTTATGCATCATAACAACCCCAATTTCATACCTGCATGGTTTTTATTAAACTAATTGGTGCTACTAGCTTAGATGATAATTTGTAGAAGCTTACAGGCTCCCTTCATTAACCTCTTGATCAACATCTTACCATCATCATTTGGTTTCACATGGATGGTTGTCATATGTAGCAATATCATCAACATCTTCAGCCATGCTATAAACAATTTCATGCATGGATGTGATTACACTAATTGGTGCTACCAACCCAATTGATAATTTGTAGAAGCTTATAAACTCCCTTCATTATCCTCCCTATCAACATCTTACCATCCTCATTTTTTTTCACATTGATGGTTTTCATATGCAACATCAACATCTTCATCCATGCTATAATCAATTTCCTGGATACACAATCCATCATTAGTCTTATTCAAATACCACAACATTATTAATTCCCTCATGGGAGTATCTCAGTATGAAACTCCTTGTTGCACCTCAAGATTTTCAACTGAAAACATCTCCACTCATGAGTGGACAACAACTTATATTTTGGTTTCCCACCTCTATAAGCTACACATGCATGCATATTAATGCACGCTTAACATTGGTCTTCCTTATGGTGGTACACCATTACTAGCATAACACTTCAAGGCTTAAACAAAAATATGTCGCCTTCTTCCATTATGCACACAAGTGCACATCTATTTCAATTTTATTTATGTTGTTGAAATGTTGTAGCTCCCTATTGACCTTATCTTCTTGTTGAGCACCCCTAGCCAAGATCAACTTGGATGACTTACATTTCTATCCAACCTATCCACTAGTGCTCCCATCTCACAATTGCTTCCTTTATACAGAGAATCATGTTCTGCATCCTTGCACTTATGATAACAACAATGGAGGTACTACTCCAAATATGCACAATTGATCCTTTGAGATGATGCACCTTACCTTTATATATTCATTATGGTTCTCTTTATTAGCCTACTATCTTCTTGGATTCCAAAATCCTCATGGTTGCACCCAGATCCATCTCTTAACATTGTTCAATCCTATCCCTTGGTCATCTTCTAAATAATCCTTGAAATAACACTCTTTCTTCAAGTGTCTCTACTCATCCTTAATACCAAGTCCAAACTATGTCACCTACTATATAAACCATCCTTCTATCCTTCATGTGTACCCACTATTGGTGTAAAAGGGATCAAACCAAGGTCCTTCTCAAGTTACCAACAAAAGGTACCGAAGTAGTCTAGAGCACTGGCATTTTTATCTTCCCAGGAGGGAAGAAGTCTCACCCGAAGCACAACCTAGACAAGAAAGAGAGGGAAGGGTAAGGAGATTACTTAGACACACCTATGAGTTATCAAGATTCATATTAGTCTTGTGAAAGATATACTAAACCTGTAGCAGTTCTGAACATCTCCTAACTAAGAGTAAAGAAAACATGGTTGTGTTTCCATTCATAATGAAGCAATTTAAGTATATCATGCATAGAATATAATACAAAGAAACATTCAATACATTCAAAAGACTAAATACACAAGATATATCCAAAATTTGGGCCTCCAATTATATTAGCATGTCAGGTTATTCTCACAGCTTGATTCTCATACACAAGTAATCAGAGGATGCTCCTCATCAAATATGAGATAATGTTACAGTCTCTTTCTCCTCTACATCTAGACTAATACAAAACTTTGATTATCCATAAGCCCATATCTCTTGATTATCCAACACATAACTGTGTGCCTTATCATCATCCTATCCATCAAAGACATGGAAATCATGCTTTTATATCTTTGTAGAAGAGACGCGAAAGATAGAACTGTGGACCCATACTGACTACCAGGATTGATTCCGGTTGGATTGGTGAGTGGTCATGGGCGCATCCGACCAGTTGTTTGAATGTTTCCTACCATCGTGTTTCATCAGTTGTATAGACATACAATGCTCCTCTTCATTACTGATTTCTTTGTAGTGGTTGACCACAGGATCAACCCGACTTGGCATTCAACCGAAGTTTGATTGGGATATTGGTTGACTGAGACTCAACCAGACTTTGCAGTCTACTGAAGGTATTTTCTACTACATATTTTTTGACTGAGTTTTGACTTGTTATTTTCCATCGACTAGTGTTTTCGATGATCATCTATTGATGATTCTTTGATCCATCAGTCGTGTTTAAGGGGGGAGCAATGAAAACTGTTGATATATAAACCCAACTGATGTGCTTGGATTTGCTGAGACTGACCAAATCATGTTCAACAATTGTTGGGAGCTATACTTCTACTCATTGTACCTAATAAAAAGCATGTTTATATACATAAACTATCTAGCTTGGAAGAGACTATTGGATTGACAAAGACGGACTATATTGGTGTGTTCTTGTCTAGTTGACTCATCGATGGATTGATGTTGTCTTGTTATCTAGTCGATTGACCGCTTTGGACAGTTTTTTGGCAACATATTTTGCAACCAATTTGTAATGGATGACTACTCTTTTGGCCTTGATCTGTGTTGATGGTAATTAGAATTCCTCGGGAGTGTTGTTTTACTAACTTATGATCAACTTTTGCAGTCAAAACAAGATCAGGGGTTAATGTTGTGGAATTTGTTTTCCTCCAAGCTGAGTTTACAGGGGGGTGTTGGAACATGTGGTTCCACCATAAGCCTCACCTTGTCAAATGAGTGGTTCGACCAAGTATTTGGGTCAACAACCGAATAAATTGGTTGTTGACCATGTCCACTTAAGGATTCTTGATCCACATTTATGGACAAGTGCAACCGGCTTCACTAAATTTTGTTGATTTTGGTCCATGACTGAAACCCATTTATAGATGATCCTTGTGATCGGTCTATCATCGTCTCATATCATCATATCATCTAGGGAGATCTACTCTCACTCTCATTGAGTGAGTTGTATTCTAGTGCTACATTGTCTTTTGACACCACTCATGCCTCTCAGATCCGTTCTCCTATACATTTAATCCTTGTTCCAACATTTCCATGCTAAGTATTATTATCTTTTTGAAATAGGAAAGGATAGAAGGAATATATGCTTTATGTCTCTTGAATTCTCAATAATTCATTCTTTAGTAAATTTCATGATTAATGCATGTTGTGAATGCCTATGGTTGAGAACCCATCTCTGATAACAAGCATGGGTTCTCTAGTTGAATAATTTTCTGTAATTTTTGAAGACTTTGTATAATGAGTTATCTTCCTTTGAATGTATATGTAGAGGAACTGAACTTCTTGATTAAAATCTCTGAAAAAGACAAAGAACATAGTGAAGAGATGTTCACTTAGAAAAATTGTTACTATTTCACATATTATCCATTCTTTTAGTATGGTCATGGTCGTGCCTTATACAGAGGGTTTTCCATGTACCAAGCATGCAGTTTGGTGGATCTCGTGGGAGATGAACCCCCCTTTGTATTTGAATGCTACAAGGTGCAAGATTTTAGACTGGAATCCTAAGAATGATGTGTTCATGTTGATGGAAATTCCACATGGAGACAATGTGGAGACCACATAATTGATTATGTGGCAAAGAGCCAGTGGTGAAGGTCTTCAGTGATGTTGCAGTGGCAATCCACGGGGTTTTGACCAACGGGAAGAGTTAAAATCGAGAAAAATTAACCTAAGTGTTGAGATTCAATATCGATCATTGGTTGGATAATGAGATTTGATCCTAATCATTCATTAGGATCGACGGTTGGGAAGGATCATGGGATTAGTATCACGGGGAAGAGTCTGTAGAGCGGTTTGTGAGGTCGCAAGCTTTGCAGGCTACAAAAAAGACCGTGAAGCATGGTGGTGTGACATCCTGATGGTAAATCCTGCGAGTGCAAGTCCAAGTAAGGATAAGAGCCATTGGGTTGGCAAAGAGTAG
Organism: Picea glauca; assembly: GCA_000966675.3. NCBI lineage: Eukaryota > Viridiplantae > Streptophyta > Pinopsida > Pinales > Pinaceae > Picea > Picea glauca. Next base: position 574,127 of record JZKD02S1802214.1, read on the forward strand.
ATTTGAACCGTCATATCTTTCGAGCCCATTGGTCAGTTAAAGAAAATGTAGCTTAGGAACTCGTGTTAATCTAGACCATCAATCAACATTGATTTCCATCATCCAATCTATCAGAAAAACTTGTTACCTCATGAGGGCTAGCTGCAAAGGACGATGCCATGTCAGCATGCCACGTTGACATGTTGTCTCAGGGGATTGTGAGCAAGGTTTGACGAGTTGGAGTCTAACATCTGGCCATCATGCACATGTGGGACCCTTAGTTGACTTTGAAAAGAGGTCAAGTGATATTGAACCATGACCATTCATTAGGCATTGAGATTGGATCCAAACCATCCAATTTGGAAAATGGTTGAGCCTGAAGGCACGAGGCCACAATCCTTGCAGGATGCAGGTTGTGAAAAAAAACGTGAAGTGTGGTGGTGTGACAACCCAATGGTAAATCCCATGAGCGCGAGCCCGAAGAAGGATGAGATTCATTGGATTGGTGGAGAGTATATTTGGACCGTCGGATCTATCGGGCCCATTTGCTAGTTAAAGAACATGTAGCTTAAGAACCCATGCTAATATAGGTCGTTGATCGGCATAGATCACTGTATAATATTTCAAACAAGCTCATTACATTATGAGAGCCAAGTGCAAAGGAGTATGTCATGTAAGCATGTTGAGTCAGCATGCCACATTGGCATGACATGTTAGGGATTCTCAACAAGGGTAGACGAGTTGGAGACTACATGTGGTCATCAGGTATAGGTGGGATCGTTAGTTGACTTTGGAAAGAGATTGAGTGATATCTAACCCTGACCGTTCATCGGGAATTGATATTGGATTTAGACCATCCAATTTGTTGGGTGGGCTCATTGTCGCAGGTTGCAGCTTGTGGAAGGATTTGAGTATGTGTCCATATAGAGGAGCTAGTTCGAAATCAAGAAAAATTCACCTAAGTGTCAAGAATCAATCTCGATTGTTCATTCAACAGTGAGGTTTTATCCCGACCATTCATTGGGATCAACAGTCGGGAAGGCTTGCGGGATTAGTCTCATGGAGAAGAGTCTGTGGAGAGGTTTGCAAGATCAGGCTCGTGGGGAGAGTTTATAGGAGGTTAAGTCTGCGTAGTTTGTAGGTCGTGCGTGGTGTAGAAAAAGGTTGAGCCCAAAGGCACAAAGCTACAAGCCCTATGGGATGTGGGAAAACCTATGAAGCATGGTGGTATGACAAGTCGATGGTAAAGACCGTGAGAAAGAGTTTGAAGAAGGATGGAAGTCATTGGATTGGCAAGGAGTAGATCTAGACTGTTAGCTCTATCTGGCCCATGTGTTGCAAAGTCAGATGCAACACATGAAGATCTACCAATGTGCATGTTTGAGCCTCAACCACAATTAAAAGGTAATTACAACAACTATATTATGTTGCTTACTTTAACTAAACACAAATAACAACTAAAATGTTTTCCAGGTTGGCTATGTGCCTATCATGCTATAAACCCAGACATGCATAGGTCCTGCATACGAACTCACTCTTTCATCTTACATCTGCCTTGTTTCGACATGCAACTAATGACCTTATATCTCTCGTAAGTTGTCTTTACTGCTTCTAGCCCTAGTATGGTTCAATCTTCTATGAGTGGTTAGGCATTTGAGAGTGGTTAGGAAACTTGCCAAGATGGCATGGAACGTAAAGGCATATTTTTGGGGGGATGGGTTTGTGTGTTTGCACCATCCCTAGTACCACTCTTAGAGAGTTTGTGTTGAGAATTTGTGCTTCTGGGCCTTTCAATACCCTTTCCCTCTTCTAGGGACATGTGCAGAGAGGGTTTCACGCATGACTTCTATTGCATCGTGTAGGTACCCTTCTACTAATTTTCATCAAACCCTGGTGCTTTTGGTGGTGCTCATGAAAATGGAAAAAAACTGCAGGTTGATTTGCATTAACTAGATGAACTGGTCGATGAGAAAGGAGAGAATGCAATGAGGTGCTAGGTCATTCAACCTTGTTCCTCTTCCCATTTAGATGCTTTATGTTTCACAAACAATGCCATCATTTCCACCCCAYRTAGGCATTTCACATTTCCTCCACATTTCATAGGAAACTACCTTTCCACCCTATAACTCCACCCTTCACTAACCCTTCACCAATCCTTCATATATATGGTGTGGTATAAAGTATAATTGTAATATTCTCGGGTGGTGGGATGTGGGGATGACTCTCCCCAAGGTGGTTCCTCCCACTGGTTTTTAAAATCATTCATACGTTGCACTAAAGCATATTACATATTTGTCGACGACCTTAGCTTCATGTCTTCTCTGTAGCTCGAGTCTTTAATCTACTGATGGGAGGGATAGTTTCTATTTGATATAAATTCATTCAAAGAGGTATATTAGTAGAGCTATGGTACTTATTTGTAGTTCAAAAACATCTTAATTTATATCATGAAACACACTTGGTTCAGTGAGGTTCGACCTTATCAATATTTGTACTTGCAACCACTTACAACATACAACATATGTGTATTTGATCAAATAGATTACAACATATATGTAACAATTCAAGAAATACTCTACAAGGAGAAGAGGTAAAAGTCTAGTAAATTATAAGAATTTAACCTGTAATAATTTCGTTAACATGTTTTTGTTCATTTTAAATTTGTATTAATTTTATTCTTTTCATAGAAACTTATAAAAATTCTTTTCTTTTTTTTTATTTTAATGCAAAGAAATCAAACAAAATTTCTTTTTTTTTAATGATACAAAAAAATCAAACATATTTTTCAAAGTGTTTAATAATACTAAATGGATAATACAATATTATTAATCTTTTGACAATTTCCTATTTACAAATAGTATATAAGAATGAAAACGAGCGATCTTACGCATTAACTATGAATATCACATTGGAACTCAATAGCAGGCAGGATTTCAACCCTGCAAAGGTGAAGCAAACAACACTAGTCTGCAAACGAGTGAACCACTGATGAATATGTATCTAATTCATACAATAATCTCATAACCCAATTGCAAATATATAATGACCCCAATGATGGAGAAAACACCCCATAATTATAGTTGATGATGGAGAGGTGGTGGACAAAGTCTCACTTACCCTTCAAATCTGTTTGTCAATTGAATACACATGAATTTAATAATCTCAATCAATAGATGCAAAATAGATATAAAGAAAGAGCCAAATTATTAATGCAAGCAGGGTGAGCCCCATGAGAAAGCACAGATTGTAAAATAACTTGCAGTGAATACATGGCGTTTGAGAATTCAACTTTGATTTAGGTATCGTGAAGCTTCACTAGTTTGCTCGATTGATTTTTTTTTAAATCTGGTGTAGAATAACTTGCGGTAAATCTTGTGTAAAATAAATGTCCAAATGAAATAAAGATCGGAGAATTTATCTTTACTCATTCGAAGTTTTCATGGTTAAATTGGAATTTTTTTTATCTGATAGTTTTATTACTGTTATAAAAAAAAACCATATTATGAAATTAAATTAAATTGGGTAAACATTTTTCTATTTTCAACGTGATCTCTAATATGATCTTTAAAACGGGTTGTTTAAGTGTTTTAGGTTTTGGTTTTTCTAGTCAAAATTTGGTGATATTAATCTGAACCAAATCAAGATTTTTTGTTGTTTAAATTGCATTTTTTTAATGTAAAAATGGATTTTGCTGAAAAAACTTAGAGCACTTGTATTAAACAAAATTAACCACTCAAAACTCAAATCTGCAAATCCAACAATTTCTTACCCCAATTTTAACTGGGTTGGCTAAAGTTCTACCTTTTGGGTTTTTTGGTCGGAATCCAGCAATGTAAATTTGGACAAAATTGTTATTTTCTTTGTTTAAATCGCATTTCTAAATTCATAAATTTGATTTATTTTTTTAGATGTTGCCAGCACGGATAATTTTAAGGATGGAAATTTATATTAAAATGCATAAACATGGGCTAATCTTACTAGTCCTTAATATGCAAAATGTAAAATGTTTGGCGATAGTTTTGTAAAAATATTCAAATATATAATGATTTAATATAACTTCTATCAAATATTGGCTATTTTATAGGTAAAATAATTTTATTCTACGGAATTTGGGCTAATAGTTTTTAGAAAAAATGGAAATTAGCCAATCTTTTTTTGGGAAAAACATGGAAAATTAACCCATTTGCTAAATTTAGCCTCTAAAATAATCTATGGTTACCAAGTACATCTCCCCACATTTATTTTTTCAGGTGAAAACATCTCCCCCATATTTTTTTTTTCACTGAACAACATATCCTCATATTTATTTTGTTTTTTCACTTGACAAACCTCTTCCATATTATAAAAAAAAACTATGAATTATAATTTTTAATATTTAAATATAATTTGACAAACTTCTTCCAAACAAATTTATAATATTTATAAATAAAATCTATTTAAAAATTTTCTAACATTCAATTATAATTTTTAATAACAATATACTTGAAATAAGATAACATTCTAACTTTCAATTGTAAGATTATTGAATTTTTAATAACAATACACTACTACATTATAGTGGAATGTGATTTGTAATAAAGATAAACTTGATAATTGTAATTTCTAATAAAAATATTTAAGCAAACTTATTAAAAACAAATTTCAAATATAATTTAAAATAAAATTCCAAATATAATTTAAAATACAATTCAAGTATTAAAAATTTAAGATTCTTTTTAAAAATAATAAATACATTCGATTGTAATTTTTAATAACAATATGTTTTAAATAAGATAACATTCTAATTTTCAATTGTAATGGTGACTTTAACATCCTTGACAACACACTATGTGATAGACTATCCTATGCCTTCGAGACTATTCCAAATATAATTTAAAATACAATTCAAATATTAAAAATTTAAGACTCTTTTGGGAAAAACAAATTATATATAAATTAAAAGAAATCACCATTTTTAAAAACTTATCACTTCAAAGAATTCTCAAGAGGCTAACATCCTTGACAACACACTATGTGATAGACTATCCTATGCCTTCGAGACTATTCCAAATATAATTTAAAATACAATTCAAATATTAAAAATTTAAGACTCTTTTGGGAAAAACAAATTATATATAAATTAAAAGAAATCACCATTTTTAAAAACTTATCACTTCAAAGAATTCTCAAGAGGCGAGAAGTGAGAGTGGATCTAGAATTAGTTGTGGTAGCTTCCATTTAAGAGTAAGGGTAATAAACCCAATAGATCTAGAATTAGTTGTGGTAGCTTCCATTTAAGAGTAAGGGTAATAAACCCAATAGTTATGAAAATTTCCATTGAAAATGGAGCTTGATCTTGATTGTAGTAAGCTCGAGTTAAAATGGATCTTGATAGACTCTAGTCATAATCTGGCCTAAGCTAGTTATAATAAACTCCACTCCAAATTGGCCTTGTAATTTTTTGGTAGATTTCACAATTGAACATGAACCAATTGCAACAATAGACTCCATTGGTAATGGACTCGCACTTAGTAGAGAGGTGTATTTGTGGTATGAGACAACTGTTATAAGGTTCCAGTGATTTTATAATTAAATTTATTGGGAAATGGGAAAGGGAGAGTAGACAAAATTTCACACACCAAAATTGTGCTTAAGGATCTCTTAAACAATCAAATAGAGTACATATTAATACAAAAATCATATGACAAACTATCTTGATCCAAGGTTGATGAAATATCTCAACCTCACACCAAACTAGGAAGTTAACTAGTTGGAGAGAATCTCTCAAACTAACTAGGTCTCAACAACCTCCTAAAAGGTACGAACATACTCCTTCACGTAGAGACTAGAACTCTACCTAATAATGACCAATAAACTCAATAATTAAATATGATCAAAACTAAAGACAAGTGGGAGTTACATATCCCAACACTCTCCCTTAACGACTACTTGTCTTACCATCATCATGTCAGGTCTTCATCATCACCAAGACCTTTGAATCGAAGCACCTCCTAATCATCAAAGTCTATGTCTGGTCCAACCTAGTATTTTCTCTTCATACCTCGATCATGCATCACCAAACTGCCAAAGTCCATATAGAGAGACAACCATCAACATGAATGCATGGGTCATCAACCGCTGCAACCGGGGTGAGTGCAAGCTAATTTTATTTATTTTTTTAATTATCAAAGTCAACATATCCATGAAATTACAATGTCTTTTGTTTGCAGGCTAAGAGGGTCTTAACATGATAAAAGAAAAAAATTATATTGCAGATATCAGTCTCCTCTAGTTATGCATATAGCTCATTCGAGAAATGGTTAAGCCAAAAAACAGTTATAGCATAAATAAGAGAGGTATGTATTCTAGGATTTTGATATATGTCAAGAAAAATATAGATTAAAAATATTAAACATTATTAACTTAAAAAAAATTGTATATTTGGAATCTGCACATCCAACTCTATCTATATCTGTAGTTTCGTCAATAATTGAATTATGTAGCCTATAGAAAAATAACATCAAAAACAGAGATATGGAGAGGAATTCATAAAAATGGATATTTTTATGTATTTGCAAACCGAACTAATAGGTTTGTCATCCCGAACCTTAATCCGAGGAAACAAACTAAGCGTACA
>JZKD02S1802214.1:603030-619662 GCA_000966675.3 Picea glauca
CAGGCTTTATGTATCCAGTCTCTACTACATCCCAAACATCAGCACCTAAGGCCATTAGGTATGTTCTCATTCTAACCTTCCAAAAGGAAAAATTTGTTCCATCAAACAGAGGAGGTTTACTGGTTGAAGTCCCTTCATGACTTGTCATGTGTAAGCTTACAGATCTACCTTTAAATAAAAGGAACCCACTCTGATACCAATTGTTGAAATTACTAAGACAGCTGAGAGGGGGGGTGAATCAGTTGTTACTGTGCTTAAACAATTTTAATTCAATTAAACCATTTTTAATCTTTCTCTAAGTGACCATCAATATTATACTACATATGAACAACATAAATAATGAGCATCGCTCACACATAAGATATACACAGAGACAGATTTTCATGAGGAAACCCATAAAGGGAGAAAACCTCTTCTTCTTCGAAATGATAGGTAGTCTTTTAAATTATGTACATCATCTATAATTGAGCACCAACTCAATGTGAGGCTACTACCTCTGTTTTACAAGCTCCAACTTGTTTAAGAGCACCAACTCTTTGGTTTCTCTAGCACCCACTAGAAGGAAGCAACAACTCCCTAAGTGTTCCAGCACCAACTAGATGGAAGCACCAACTTCCAGTCACACAGGCACCAACTTGTATAATAGAGAACAACTGTTCTCCCTTGCACCACCCTGCCACCCTGGTTTTTCTAGCTGCAACCAGATGGAAGCTACAACTCCCTGTGTTCAAGCACCCACTTGAACCTCTGAGGACAACAGTCCTCCCTAGCACCTCCCTACCACCCTTATTACAAATAAATGATTGAATAACCAACAACACAGATAAATCAATTCTTACCATTTCTTTATTGTTCTGCAATTCTTCTCTGCTACACTATTCTTCTTCTCTATTCATACTTGGCTTGACTTGCTATCTCTTTCTATCTGTTCTTTCTCTGTCCTTCTCATGATTTTTGATATCTGCACATTTTGCTCTCTTCACCTTTTCTCTTCTGTTCAGCTTATGTTCCCTATCTTTGAGCTTTCTTCACACTGCGCATACTGTAGTTTTACCTTTCTATAGTTCAACTCATTTTTCAGTCAGAACAACCAACTTTGCAAAGTTGTCTCATATCTTCTTTTATTCACACACACCTCAGGAACTGAATCCCCAACCGATCAAGAATCATGAATCAGTTTTGCTAACTAAATCATAACTGATCAATTAATTGTGAGGTGAAATAGTAGCCCTCCGATCATATTTGAATTCACCTACACCGTTGGATTACAAGAAACAAAATGTCTTTCACATTTTGTATTTCAGCAATTTGCGATTTCGCATGTCGCAAATTCCTGTTGCGAAGCATATCGACTCTCCAAGTTGCGATTCCCGAAATGGATCGAGATCAATGGTCCAAAAAACTTCATAATCTAATCCCTTCTTTTCCTAATCGAACAGCTGATGGGATTTTAGTGTTTTTCCCTTCGAGTCTTCGAGACTCACAATAGTCCCTTTCGGCATTTCACGATTTCGCATGTCGCGAATTCCTGAAACTCCATGTTGCGATCCTCGAAACTCCATGTCGCAATTTCACATTTCGGCATTTTGCGATTTCGGCAATTATTGTGATGAGATATCTTGACGCTCCATGCCGCAATCCCCGAGACTCCGAAACTCCATGTCGCAATCCCCGAAACTCCGAAACTCCATGACGTGATCCCCAAATCTCCATGTCACAATTTCTCATTTTGGAATTTTATGATTTATGTGGTGAAGTGTTTCGACACTCCAACTCCCGGTAACCGAAACCTACACCAAAAGGTGTTTTTCACATTTCGCAATTTCGGCATTCCTGTGGTGAAGTGTTTCGAAACTCCAACTCCGGGTATCTGGAACTCCGAAATGGAGTTATTTCCCGATCTGTGAAACTCTTTGTTGATGTGCTTGTTTTGGGATTTTGGCGTTTCGCATTTAGTGACTTCGAGACTCCTATGATGAAGAGTCTCAACTCTTGACTCCTCCAACTCCTGGTATCCGGAACTCCGAAATGGAGTTATTTCCTGGTCTGTGAAACTCTTTGTTAATGTGCCCATTTCGGGATTTCGATGTTTCTCATTTCGCGACTATGAGACTCCTGTGATGAAGAGTCTCGACTCTTGACTCCTCCAACTCCTAGTATCTGGAACTCCGAAATGGAGTTATTTCCCAGTCTGCGAAACTCTTTGTTGATGTGACTGTTTTGGGATTTCGACGTTTCTCATTTCGCGACTTCGGAACTCATGTGATTAAGAGTCTTGACTCTTGACTCCTCCAACTCCCAGTATTCGAAACTTTGATTTCGCGGTCTGTGAAACTCTGAAATGGAGTCTTTGACATTCTCTGATCTATCGCATTTCGGGATTTTCTACCGTGAGTTGCTTCCTTGACTCCTGGAGTTTACGGTTCTGATCTTGCCATGCGATCATCGTTGCGCTACTGGTCTTGCCACTTTCTCTTGTTCATCATCATCGGGCCGAGATTTCCATCAATGACAAACAAATACTCTGCCTTCTGTATGCCCGTAATAAATAAGCCAACACAATCTCTCAGGATCGTTGATATTTCTAGATCAACATATCAACGGTGCATATCAATCCCATTACGAATGAGAATCTTTGCATTACAGAGATCATAAAGGAAATTAAAGTCTGTGCAAGTTGTGAGCCCGCAATCACTCAGGATCATTGATCTTCAAGCAAGGGACACGCGTCAGGAGATCTCGTACTCGGGGAGAAAGCAAGCAGAAGTTGAGTGTGTAAAGGAATCCCGAAGGTCAAACTCCCAAAGTAATTATGGACTGTTGATCTCAAATCAACAAGGGTCATTGATCTTTGCAGTAGTATCATCTGAAGGCCCGAAGTCACGAAGTTAACGAGAGGATGCCACGTCAATCAGGAGAAAGTTACTTTGGGAGATTTCCATCCAAATGTCTCAAATTCCCAAAGTAAATATGATCCATTGAAGGTTGAGGACACGCGTCAGCAGATCCCACACTTCGGAAATTCAACACTTCGAAGGATTGCGTGAGTAAGCAGAAGAAATGTCTCGAAGCCTGAACTCTTGAAATGAATCTCGGCCATCCAAAATATGAGGACACGTGGAGGCATATATCTCACTTCAGAGATATGACACTATGGAGGATTGTAAGAGCTATGCATTGAAAAGTCCCGAAGCCTGAACTTCCGAAGTGAATCTCGACCGTCCAAAATAGGAGGACACGTGGAGGAAGAGCTCTCACTTCAGAGATACAACGCTCTGGAGGATTGTAAGAGTCGTGCATTAAAAATTCCCGAAGTAATTGTGAACTGTTGATCTTTGCAGCAGGAGATAGGTTCCATCCAAGAGCCACATGTGGCAGCAAAAGCAGGGTTGCCCAGATCGCAGATCGCGACCAGATCGTTGACCACACTTCATTGTGGGGATGGAACATTCTTGAACGATAAAAATATTGAATGGTCCCGCAATTGAAACCATGGTATCGTGAAAGGGCTACGTGGCAGAAGGTGGTAAATTGTGAGCTCAAAAGAGGTGTGGATCCAAACCTCCTTTGACGGCCACGCAATCACGTGCTTATATAACATCAAATACAAGAGCAACACGTGGTAGCCCCCTAGGCGTTAAACCTCTTCCAAATCCTGAGGACAGTTAATAAAAGAAAAGACTGGTGGTTGAAACCTAGACTCACTTAGTAATTAGAAAGCATGGAGGGTCTGGTCATGGAGACAGAATACTATCAACACGAGGTACCACAGAGGGAAATTTCTCCTGCATGCCAATGTTGACCAGAGTTTCCTTCTGACAGAAGGAACATGACAGACAAGAGAAGACATACGGCACTGGAAAAGAGGTGCCCAAGTAACAAGACATGTATATTGTTTTGACTATAAATACATCAGATGAATGATATGTAAAGTGGGGGGGGTTCAAAGGCCAGAGAGTCGAGAGAGATCTAGGATCAGAGCACCTTTTTCAGTTTGTAAGCCTAAGGGGCATGGATTGTAAATATTATGTTATTGAAGATTCATTTGAGTTGTTTTATTAGACTATCTTCTTAGTTTACATGTTGTTCTATTATTCTTGTATGGATGTAGCATCTTTGATTTATGGATTCTTGAGGCAGTAGAGGATTTGTTGTCATCTTGCCCATGTTTCATCGTTTTTCACTCAGGCATTTTTTGTTTTTCTTCTCATCTGGATGTAACATCTATGATCTATGGATTCCTGAAGCGGTAGAGGATCTGTTGTCATCTTTCCCATCTTTCAATGTTTATCTCTTAGACACTTTATGTTTTCTTCTTGTCTGGATGTAGCATCTATGATCTATGGATTCAAAATAGGAGGAGGACACGTGGAGGCATTTATGGATTCTCATCTGAAGCCCAAACTCCCGAAGTGAATCTCGATCGTTCAAAACAGGAGGACACATGGAGGCATATCTCTCACTTCAGAGATACGACGCTCCAGAGGATTGTAAGATTTGTGCATTGAAAAGTCCTGAAGCCTGAACTCCCGAAGTAATTGTGAACCATTGATCTTTGCAGCAGGAGACAGGGTCCATCCAAGAGTGGCACATGGCAGCAATAGTAGGGATTCCTAGATCACATATTGCAACCAAATCGATGGCCACACTTCATTGCGGGGACAGAACATGCTCGAACGATAAAATGATTGAGCACTCCTGCAATTGAAACCATGGTATGGAGAAAGGGCTATGTGGAGGAAGGTGATAAATTGTGGGCTCAAAAGTGGTGTGGATCCAAACCGCCTTTGACGGCCCCGCAATCGCGTTCTTATATAACGTCAAATCTTAGAGTAACATGTGGTATCCCCCTAGGCATTAAACCTCTTCCCAATATCAAGGATTCAGTTAATAAAAGAAAGGACTGGTGGTTGAAACCTCAACTCAATCAGTAATTAGAAAGCATGGAGGGTATGTCCATGGAGACAGAATACTGTCAGCACGAGGTACCACAGAAGGCAGTTTCTCCTACACGCCCATGCTAACTAGAGTTTCCTTCTGACAGAAGGAACATGATAGACAAGAGAAGGCATACGACACTGGAAAAGAGGTGCCCAACCAGCAAGACATGCCTATTATTTTGACTATAAATAAATAAGATGAATGATATGTAAAGTGGGGGGGGTTCAGAGGCCAGAGAGCCAAGAGAGATTTAGGAGTAGGGCACTGTATTTTTTCAGTTTGTAATCCTGAGGGGCATGGATTGTAAATATTATGTTATTGAATATTCCTTTGAGTTGTTTTATCAAACCGTCTTCTTAGTTTACATGTTGTTATGTTATTCTTTTCTGGATGTAGCATCTTTATTTATGGATTCCTGAGGCAGTAGAGGAACTGTTGTCATCTTGCCCATGTTTCATCATTTTTCACTTAGACATTTTATGTTATTCTTCTCGTCTGGATGTAACATCTATGATCTATGGATTCCTAAGGCGCTAGAATATTTGTTGTCATATTTCCCATCTTTCATTGTTTATCACTCAGACCCATTCTGTCTTCCTTCTCCTCATCACCACATAAATATTTTTTCTGATAGGTGGTTTTAATGCCTTCATTGAGTAGAATACTTATGACTCCATTTCCCAACAGTCTATGACTAATCTGTAGTAACCTATGTTATATTTTCCTTTCTTAAAGTCTTGTTGATCCACCTCCTCAAACCATTTTAATACATTTTACTTTTGATGGGCACTGGGCTTATCCTCTAGCATTCTGAGGGTGATTCTCAGTGCTAACATTAATGGTGTCATTGTCGAGGACGAAAGTGAAGATATCTTCCCTGGGAAAACGAAAATGAAGAGATCCAGTTTTAGATGGTGAACTGAAGTTTGACACATTGTTTTGACTGCTCATCTCTCACCATGGCGACTCAATTGTTCGGAAATCTATTGGCAACTCCATTGGTTTGAAATGGACAATATTTATCTCAGAGGTATGATTTCTATGATTTTTCAAAGATAGTTGGTTTCCCTAATCCAGTGTCTAGTAGAGATGAATGGGAAAGTGGCCTTCCTAAATTTCGAGGAGATGAGTGGGAGGAACCAGCTCAACATTTGTTGGATTTTCATGATTTTATTCATCAACTTCATATCATGCATGAAGATGTTCAGATTAAGATTTGTAGGTATTCATTAGAAGGGATTGCTCATGATTGGTGTCGATCTCTTTTCATTGCAAGCATCATCTCTTTGACAGGTTTTCATGCAGATTTCAATTTGTTTTGTAAAGAGTAGTTTCTAGCTGAGTATCTTTATGAAAACTGTTGTGATGAGTTTTCTTTGCTTCATTAAGATTATGCTAGTCACGAAAACCGGATTTTTGATGAAGCATTTATTATGGAAGAAAGCATTTGCCATGAAGATCAAGATGTGTTGAATGATATTCATTATGATAAAAATAACATAGAAACATTTGGCATCATATCATATGTATTTTTTTTTTTAAATGTTCATAAAGATCAACATGTCTCTTTTGAATATTCTGATGTCAAAGAGAAAGTGTATACATCAATATATATTTCTCCCGAATGTGAAGCTGAGATAAATGATAAGCTAATTAAAGAAACTAGGGAAGATTCCTCTTTGTTTTTTCCTAGCTTTTCAGAATTGAAGGCAGATTTTGTTTGTTGCTCTTATGAAGAAAATGCGGAGGATATTTCTGTCCTTGAAACATATGTTTTTGGCAACCCTGATTATGATGAAGAAGTTGTTTCGAATACTGACCAAAAACAACCAATTTTTTATGAATATCCCAGTGAAGATGATAAAGAGCAGATCTTCTTCATGGCTTCTTTGGAACCTCATAGCATGGTTCCTATATATGATGATTATGAATATGATCCTTAGGAGGGACATGAAGGAGAAAAAGAAGAGCTAAATGTGCAACTTATCTCCTGTCCAACACTTGTAAATGAGAAAATATCTCTTGGGATAGCCAACCTACATCAATCCTTTATCCACCTGTACACTCTGAGAACACCAAACAACAGGTGAGCAATGAGGAAATAAAGGAGGTAACATTTTGCCAATTTAGCATGCCTTATTATAAGTTTTATGACCCTATGGGGTTATATATGGAGTTGATCTTTCCAAAAGCATTGGAGCCTACAAAATTATTCTTCTTATCATCACTTGGAGGTATTGTCAGTGTTCCAAAACATGTTTTCATTATGATGTCATACTTCCCTTACCTTTTATGGATCATTTGCAGTGAAAAGAAGAATTATGTTACCAAATAGTTTGGGTGGCTTTGGTGGAAGTTTGTTTTCACCTAGCCTATTGTAAAATTCAGTTAGAGTAGGGTCTTGTATATAAATAAGCCCGGGTGCAAGCTTGTCAGTTTTAGTTTTCTTTTAGTATTTGAATAAGTGACCCCATAGCCCTAGGATAAGACACTGAAGCTGATTGTTCTTGGTAGCTCACAAGGAGCATGTCATCCCCTGTGGAGCCAATGTTATCACATAAAGTTGCCATGGGTCATATGCAGTTATTGTTCAGACCTAGGTTTGCACCTCTATCAAGTCTCTCTCTTATTTCCATGCCTTCCTATAATTTTTTTCTCTTCTGGTTGATAAAGTCAAGCTGGTCAAGTATGTTGTATGCGCAGGAAAAACTATGAGCAGAATGCAGCCTTCAAAGTGTCTATGTACTCCTCTATATTCATACCGCTCCCAGATCCCCGGTCTTTGAGGCTCACCACCTCACCCTGGCACGATAACCCAGTTAAAAAGTATATATCCTCGACTTTAATCCTCAATGGTTGCCCATCGAGGTTGAAGCTCTCACTATCAAGATCCCAGTAATCCACAAGCATCTCAAGCAACCTCACATGGGCCCTCATCCCTTTGAGTGCCCAAAAATTATACAAGCCACTTCTTTTCAGGGCCATTTGGGCCCCCGGATCTCTTTCCACAGCAACATCTACCTCCTCGTGCTCCATTTCCCTCCATTCTAGCACCATCCTGCCAGATAAAAGTAAATTTTTGAGTTAGCAACCATAGAAAACATTTTTTACAGACTTGTATGTGAGTTGTTGCATTCAGAGTCGTGTATAGGGCTGAGTACACACGTCCTGTATTTCACATAGTCGCATATAACCTCACGTACAAGTGACTCGATGAATTGTAGCTCGTGTACACCGAATTACTCAATTTGTGCCCTAATTTACTCATATTTTGAAACCTAATTTAAAAATCTAATCCACTAGAAATGAAGCAGAGGGGAAGAGAAGTTACCTGGTCCAAAAGGTTTTTGATTTCGTCGCCCAATGCTCCCGCAATCACCAGTTGAAGATCGGAGGTATTTTGGTCCAATCTTCACTATTTGGATAAAAAGTCAAAATGACATAGTAATTTTTGGTTTTGTTACTATTTATAATAGTTTTTACTCACTTTCTATAGTTTCAAGTCATTTTTTCGCCTAATGGGCTAATACAACAGTGGATTGAGTTGGTTTTTGTAGTTTTCACAAGGCATTCTTGCGGATTTCAACATTATGTTGACCGTTTGTAACCACAGGCAGGTATTTTTCACTACCCAGCATATAGGATAGGTATCCATTCCACCATGCAATTTTTCATTGTCTTATAAATGTCACTCATATGCCTTAAGTACGAACCCATTTTTTGCGACACATAACCTTCCATCTTTTATAAGGTGTGTCGTTATCAAGTGGTAGAGACTTACCAAACATGGGTGCCCTAGTTAGATACTCTACTTCATTTGGTGCCCATGCAGAGATTTTTTCCATAGCACCAAAAGTCCCTTATAGCTAATACATGACTTTATGTTGAGCCTCATCTCTCACTCATAAACATGTTGCCTTTGTAACAACTTGTTTCCCCCAGTTTGTAAAAATAACTGGACTAGCCAAGAACTATGGCAAACTCATAAATGTGGATATGTGATGTAATTGGACCTTGAAGAAAAGGTCAATGAATGTGAATAACATTATGAATTTTATTGCATGACTGCTGAGAGGGGATGTGCAGAAAAAGAGACCATGATGGCGGTGGAAGGCACCTGGAAAGGTGGCATTAACTTCCACTGAGAAGTAATACCATATTTGGACTCCACTGGCCCGGAGAACCAAAAGCGGCTCGCTTGCCCGGAATTAAATGTCTCACAAGATGGTAGGTAGATGGTTTAATGAGGGATGGGGGGTGAACCGCCCATCCGTAGAGCCGTCAGGCCTGACCAGCGTGAGGGTAATCGTGTCACATGCAACCTAGCAAGAGGGCAAGGCGTGGGGTAGAAGCGATTAGGGGTGGACGCGAGGGGAGAACTCTGGCAACACGCAGAGTGAGTGATAGCAAAGAGGGAGGATTGCAACCTTCGCTCCTGGTCACTGGAAAATGGAGACGCAGTCTCACAGCATTGTGGTCTCAGCTCGGGGGTGGCTAGTGGTAAATCCGTTGGGAGTCGCTAAGCCTACGGTTGGGTGGAAACGGGCACCCCTCTCAGAAGTTGCTTAACCCTGGTGTTATTTCTGATAAGTGTTTTTCCTCTGGCATCTGGAATTATATGTAGTCTGATAATTATGCTCATAAGCTATGAAACTGTGAATGTTTTCATTATAATAAGGTCTGTGTGGTATTTTGATCAGTACTAGTAGTTGTATATGCTTATAACAGAAAAACCACGCATGTCTTATGTTGATAAATGAATCTAATTATGCATAAGTTGAAACAAGTCAGACTTCAAGTCTGTTCTTGGGAATTTGTTTCCCCTTATCTGTCTCCAGGAATGCCCTGGAATAGACCTCTTCGCTGAGGTTCCCTCCTTGGAAAGGTTTACCAAGAACCTGGAAAAAGGACTTGAATGTGCAAGTCTTAACAACCCTGTGCAAAGAGGAATGACCCTCTTAAAATCCTGAAGTAGCAGCGTAGGGATAAGTATTGATCAATGGATGAGATCCTGTCGGGAGATCTACGGTCATTCACGACCGTTAAAATCGAAGGAATAAACGAGGGCGTTAATTGCATTAACCCTTTTTCCTCTATCTTCGTGAATAGCGAGGAGATTGGAATCGTAGACCCCCAGGGTCCATGAGAACATCTGGACCGTTGGTTTTTTTCCACGTCCAAGGAATAGTGGGAAAGGGTGTGGCATCGGGACCAATATGAACCATTAGATCTTAGCTAGAAAACCTGACAGTCGTTAGATCTATAGGGAGATAGATGAGGGTTAATCCCTCGTGAATAGGGGAAAAAGAATCTAAACCGTCCATCCGAGGAGGACAAGTGGAAGAAATCCAGGGATCTCGCGAACTCAGAGGTTCGCAAGGTAAGAGCCCAAAGGTTGGATGTTCCAAGTTGCGAGTGGCGAAGCCACGAGAGGATCAGGATCGTCCATCCGAGGAGGATAGGTGGCAGAGATTCAGGGATCTCACGAACTCGGAGGTTCGCAAGGTAAGAGCCCAAAGGTTGGGTGCTCCAAGCCACGAGTAGCGAGGTGTCGAGAGCCGATCATGAGAGAACACATGGAAAAACTTCAAGGTGGGGCCCACGTGATTGACGGGTGGACACGCATCGCCTAGAGAAGGGAATCAATGCTTCGTTGAATTCTCGTGTCTCGGGGATTCGCAAGGGAAGAGCATGAGAGCTCAACCCTTGGACTTACGAAGTCGTGAGTAGCGAGAACGTGAGAGGGAAGATTAAACATTGCTTCTCGAGGGTTCATGAAGGGAAGGTGCCAAGATTGGACACTACAACTCGCGAAGGGGCAAGTTGCGAGCAGTGCGAAGGGAAGGTCAACCTTCGCTGACTTTCAAGTCTCGGAGGATCGCATAAGGGAGGAACGAGAGTTCAACCGTTGAACTCACGAAGCGGAGAATAGCGAGAGGAGCTAGAGTTTAGCCTAGCCAGCGGTCATGCACAAAGGACGCTGACAGAAGGAAGCTATACCCATTTCGTGATCTCGGGTATCAGTGATTTGTGAAGAAAATTCGAGGGTCTTCGACTCACGACTCGCGAGGTCGCGAGTTGTGAAAGGCGCCTGCATTTAGGCGCGTATGTGGTCCTATCGAACTAGGGACTAAAGAAAGGGAGCTAGTGCTTTGTCGTTAAGCGGCGGGTAGATCTGGTCAGCCAAAATCTACGCGCCCAGATGTACGGCCAGGATTTCATTCCAAATCCCCCTCACCATTCCACCTTCAAGATTGGACTCAATTGTATCGTTGAGTCGCGAAACACGAAAAGGCACCTGGTTTGTTTGGCCTGTCATCCTAACCCACGATCACAAGGAGGTGAACAGGGAAGAACTAGCCTGCACTAGACCCCCATAGAACTTCGGGGATTCTGTCCCTTGAGGAAAAACGAAAAACTTTTATTACATTGAAGTGGGTATGTGACAGCCTTATACCTAGAAGACTCCCAACCAAGTTTAATTTAATCTCTTTTCCAACTCATCTTCAAAAAGCGAAAAGATTGTCGAGTGAACTTGTCTCTTTCACACTCATAAATTGGATTTGAAAGGACATTTATTTGGTACAAGTTTATCCCTTTTTCACATCAAGTAGACTAAAGATCATGAAAAGGGACATTTTTTAGCGTTAAGTTGTGATTGCATCTGATTCCCTTGCTTGTAGTATTGAGCCTATATTCGATTCTCTCTTTGCATTATAAACCATTTGCCTCGGCAGTTTTGCATCCTCAACCAAGCAGAGCCTCATTTATATCATTCACAATTTGACACCCTATACCTAGGAGGGAACATTCCCCTGAGTTTCTATCTCCCGTATGCATCTCCTTTCATTGAGCATAGGTATGTTCCACTGTTGGAACTAGTTTTTCTTACTTGTGATACTCGTTTCATCCTTTGTATCATAACATTCATTTGTCTATGAAAAAACAAAAAAAGACGGATGGGAAGGGATTATTATCTTATATTGGCAGCAGTCGTGTCACCTTTGAGTAGAGCACAAAGTTATTGAGTCCATTTGTCATCATAATTTTGGGTTTAGAATGGCCTTAGGAAGATGAGCCCGTTATAGAGAGTTTTCTCTACCGATTGGTTACTCTTCCATACCCTATGGAAAATTTCACTGATGCCTCCTGCATCTCATGGTTTCATCATTGATCCTATGTTGTCGAAGTCTTCGATATGTCTCATATTCAAAGGAAGCATATCAACCTGTGTCGGCCATTCCTCAGAACTCTTGACTTTGCATGTCGGCCATACCCTCAGTTTGTCTCAAAACCACATGATACTATAGTCCTATCATGCACCCTAGTCCTACTTTCATCATTGGTAGGTAAAATTGAACCCAGCAGTCAACATTTCATCAATGGTCGTTGACTGGGTGGTTTCCCTTGTGTTCGACGACAAGACATCTATTCACACATTAGGATTTGTGTAGTGTCTTGGATGCCATTAGCCTTATTGGTGGTTTCCTCACCTTTGTCAACAGTTTTCCTCATTGGCTACTATTCAGAGGGTCTTTTTCATGTACCACTTGCACTTGGCACACACAAAAGATGCACAGATTCGTTGGTTCATGAACATGTTCTTCGTCCGATTTCCTCCAAGTCATGAAGCTCCCGCTTTGTACCTCATGTTGAATGATGAGAGATGCCTTAATTCTCTCCTTTCAGCGGGTCTCCTTCCATCGACTTCAGCTCATCTATTCTAGAAATGAGACCTAGAGTCTTATGAGTACCTTGAGGATTGCAGTCATTAGTGGCAGGTTCTCTCGCCGTCGACAGTTGGGAATACATCAATGTCTCTTGATCGATGGATTCTTCAAGTGTTCGACCCCGACTCCTTTATTCACACTTGTAAGAATGTATTTGGTGCCTTGATACCTACTTTCATTATTAGTAGGTTGTCTCGCATTTGTTAATGGTATACCTCAATGACCGGTAATCAAACGATGTCTCATTGTGTTCGACCTCAACTCCTTTATTCACATGATGTAGACTTGCACCTTTAGCAGATTGTGTAGAAGACTTGAAGAAATCAGTATGTAGTCGTAGCTTTCCTGAGTTGTTGCTTCCTTTTCATTGGACCAGTACCTATATGAATTCAGTGATCATGGGAGATCATATTGTACTCCATTGTATACAGATATCTTCAGATTGATTTTAAGACTGGTTTTATTGGGCCTTGTTCGTGACTATGACAACCTTTGGCATGTAACCGCATTTGTATTTGCCTATTCATGGCCACAAACAGTTGTTTGGTATATTTTCACATGGATCTGCAGTGTAATTCAAATTGGAAGCCATGTATGCAAAGTCAGGGCAGAATCAAATGAGCAACTAGTTCTTCCAACCGGTTCCCCATCACTCCATTTCTGGGTTGTTATAATATATTTCATCCATCGCAAATACTCCTATGACCTCACACATTAAGGGGCATATGTTATAGAAAGATTTGTCTCACCCTATGCAATATTACATAGAGGGCCTTTTTCCATTTCCCTATGCAGACTTTTAATCCCTTTTTGCAAATCCTAGAGCTAAAAAATACATTTTTTCCACATCTACACACCTTTCCTACTATATAGCATGTGTATACACAAGCTGCACCACTACATCTCGTGTACATCGGGATTTGTGCCCAAAAATGAAAAATGGTGTCAGGTTTCCATGTCACGACAAGAGATCTATGATCCTTGGCCTTCCATATACTGGAAACGTTCCGACTCGGACCTTTAGTTCCATTTGAAGGCTATAAATGGGCCAATTTCGAGCTATGGAAAAGAGAAGAAGAATTCAACTTTGAGAGCAAAGTTACTTTGGAGAAATTATTCACTTCATATTGAATCTGCATCCCTTTTTCCTTTAAGTCTGAACACAGTGTTCATCCCCCAAGCTCTTCCCTTATTGATTGATAACTTCATTGTCTCTCTTCTATGAGCTTGCCTTTGGTGGAGGCCTAGCTGGAAGGAACTTAGTTTCTCGTTTATGAACCGTGCCGACATGGAAGTCTGTAACTTTTTCACTTCTGCTAATCATATATTAATAGAAATACTCTTTTCCCATCCAATTGATATCTTGAAAATATTTGAATTATTATTCCATGGGCGTATTTGTTATGTATATTAATGGATTATGCTATTGAATGTGCTAATGTCATATATTATCACCATATGCTTTCTTTGCTTGGTTGTTGAGGACTAGTTGCAGGTATATTCCTTTGGGTCAAGTGCTCAACGGTGGACTTCATCGAACGTCTGGACGAGGTAGGCCTTTTATCTTGTCTTGCTAGCATATTTGTTTATATAGCATACTTGAGAATAGAGTTGATTTATGGAGTCATTTTCGTCTGTTGTGGTTTACCCTAGCCATAAAGATATTTTCCTCGTAACATTGGGTCAATGATCGAATAAATTGGTGGTTAACCATATCCAATTAAGGATCCTCGATCCACATTTTATGGACAGGTGCAACGACCTTCACTCGAGTTTGTTAATTTTGGTCCATGACTGAAACCCATTTATAGATGATCCTGGTGATCGTTCTATTGTCATCTTAGATCGTTAAATCATCTCATGAGATCTTATCTTTTTCTCATTGAGAAAGTTGTGCTACAATGTTTTTCGACACCACCACTGCCTCTGAGATCTGTTTTCCTTTGTGTTCAATCCCTGTTCCAACATTTCCTTATTGATTATTATTATCTTTCTGAAATATGAAAGGATAGAAGGAATATGTGCTTTATACCTCTTGAATGCCCAATAATCCATTCTTTAGTAAATTTTATGATTAATGCATGTTGTGAATGCCTATGGTTGAGAACCCAACTCTGAGAACAGGCATGGGTTGCTTGGTTGAATAATTTTCTGTAATTTTGGAAGACTTTGTAGAATGAGTTATCTTCCTTTGAATGTATATGTAGAGGAACTAAACTTCTTGATTAAAAGCTTCGAAAAATACAAAGAACATAGTGAAGAGATGTTCACTTGGAAAAATTGTTACTATTTCATGTATTATCCATTATTTTAGTCTGGTTGTGGTCGTTCCCAACACAGAGGGTTTTCCCTATACCAAGCATTCGGGTTGGTAGATCTCGTGGGATCCGAATCCCCCTTTGTATTTGAATGCTACAGGTCACAAGATTTTAGATTGGAATCCTAAGAATGGTGAGGTCATGTTGACGAAAATTCCACTTGGAGACCACATAATTGATTACGATGAAAAGAGATAATGATGAAGGTCGTCAATTATGTTGCAATGGCAAGCCGCGAGGTTTTGACCAACAGGAAGAGTCAAAATCTAGAAAAATTAGCCTAAGTGTTGAGATTCAATCTCGATTGTTTGTTGGATAGCAAGATTTGATCTTGATCATTCATTGGGAACGAAGGTTGGCAAGGCTCGCGGGATTAGTATCGCGGGGAAGATTATGCATATAGGTTTGTGGGATCAGGCTTACAGGAAGAGTCCATGAGAGGTTAAGTATGTGCGGTCTATGGAGAAAGCACATGGTGGGGAAAAGGGTTGAGCCCAAAGGTGGGCTTGTGGCCTGCAGAAAAGACAGTGAAGCCTGGTGGCATGACAACCTGATGGTAAATCCTGTGAGTGCAAGTTTGAAGAAGGATAAGAACCATTAGATTGGAAGATAATATATTTGAACCGTCATATCTTTTGGGACCATTGGTTGGTTAAAGAATATTCATCTTAGGAACTCGTGTTAATATGGGCCATCAATCAACATTTATTTCTATTGTCCAATCTATCGGACAAGCTCATTACCTCATGAGGGCCAGATGCAATGGAGGATGCCATGTCATCATGTTGAGCTAGCCTACCTCGCTGACATGTTGTCTCAAGGGCTCGTGAGCAAGGGTTGATGAGTTGGAGTCTAACATTTGGCCATCATGCACATGTGGGACCCTTAGTTGACTTTGGAGAGAGGTCGAGTGATATCAAACCCCGACCATTCACTAGGCATTGAGATTGGATCCGGACCATCCAATTTGGAAAAGGGTTGAGCCCGAAGGCACAAGGCCACAAGCCTTGCACGATGCGGGTTGTGGAAAAAACCATGAAGTGTGGTGGCATGAAAACTTGATGGCAAATCCCACGAGCCCGAGCCCAAATAAGGACAAGAGTCATTGGATTGGAGAGGATTAGATTTGGACCATTAGATCTATTAGTCCTATTAGTTTGTTAAAGAACATGTAGCTTAGGAACCCATGTTAATCTGGGTCATCGATCGACACAGATGTCCACTATCTAATATATCGGACAATATCATTACATCATGAGAGTCAAGTGCCGAGGAGTATGCCATGTAAGAATGATGAGTTAGCATGCCACGTTGGCATGACATGTTAGGGACTTGTCAACAAGGGTAGATGAGTTGGAGACCACATGTGGTCATCAGGTTTAGGTGGGACCCTTAGTTGACATTGGAAATAGGTTGAGTGATATATAACCTTGATCATTCATCAAGCATTGAGATTGGATTTAGACCATCCAATCTGTTGGGTGGGCTCATTGTCACAGGTTGCAGCTTATGGGAGGATTTGGTATGCGTCCTGTTATCGCACGGTTTGTAGGAAAGGTTAAATAGCTTGAGTCAAAGGTGGAAACCGGCGTAACAGGAGCTTCCCCACCCACTGTCACCTCGATGGGGAGCTCTTTCTATTT
>JZKD02S1802215.1:5389-33032 GCA_000966675.3 Picea glauca
CCTATGAAATTATGATTGAAGAAGAAACCTTGGAACTAGTAGGGAGAAGAAAGGAAGTATGGAGAAGCAAGACCATTAGAATCAAGCTGTGCATATAAAAATCATGGGTGGGAATAATCATCCATATTCAAACCAAAAGGAAGGAGGAAATATTGGCATTTCTCGCCAAGCCCTTCACTAAGAAATATCTTTATTAGTGGAAGTTCCCCTTGTAATGTTGTTACATTGTAGTGTGAATGACCTGTTAGCACAAATTTTCACACTTGAATGAATGTGAACAAATTATAAATCAGCAGACTAGAAATTTGTGTAATTGTAGGAGGAAGTTTCCAAACATGTTGTTGGACTATGATTATCATTAGACCAAAACCTGTAGGCGTTAGTCTCTGCCACAATTTCCAGAGTTAGGATCCATGAGAGGGGGTTAACCCATGTCAAGAAACTTGCGGGAAGCGTTGAACTCGATGTCCAAAAATCTCCCCCCCAATGCGTGCTAGGAAAGTTTCGAACTCGAGACATGTCTCTATGATATAATTTGTTGGACTATGATTTTCATTATACCAAAACACGCAGGCATTAGTCTCCACCACAATCGTCAGAGTTAGGATCCACGAGAGGGGGTTAACCCATGTTGTGAAACTCGCAGGAAGCATTGAACCCAATGTCCAACATGTATCACTGACAAATACTCCTCTTTGTTTGGGCCGGTGCTTGCCAACCTCAAGGGGGTGTTCCTAGCCTCTCCTCCCGCTATTTTAGACCTGCAAATCTACGCTAAAAAATAGAAAAACAACAACAAGAAAATGTACCTTTTGGTTGCAATTAAACAACCAAAAGTTATGAGTTTTGATTTTAAAAAGTTTGTGGTGGAATCCCTGCAATGTTAACTTTAAGAAGTATGGAAAAAGAGAAAGAAAGTGAAATTAAATGGTTGAATAAAACCAAGATAAAAGGCTAAGATATTATAATCAAAACAAAAAATCCAACACAATACCAACAATCCTCGAGAGCTTGATACGAGCATAATGAAGTTTTATTCTTGTGTTTTCCAAAAGATTGATTGCACCATGGAAACAAGTGCAAAAACTGGTATAGTGATGACTCCTACACAAAGAAATAGAAGCCAAAGAAAATAATATAAGTGAGAGAGAGAATGAGAAATTCTAAGACAACTGAAGAAATTCGACCTCGAATCAATGGAGAATATAGAATCAAGAGGACACACATCCCAAGAATTACTTCTTTTCATGCTAGGGACACTAGAGAGTAAGTGAACTGAAATAACCACATGTGTAAGTGCTCATAACTCATGTGAATGCTTGTTAACTGAAGATCAACTAGGAGAAAGAAGGATGAGATGATGTAATGAGTGGCACATGAACTAAAGGAGATATGCACTAAATAAAGAAAGGAAGAGGATATAGGATTAATGCACTAAAATAAGGAGGGGAGGAAGAAGCATGGATGAAGAGAAAGGGATCGAAATAGGAGAAGACATGCATAAGTAGTCATAGAATTAAGTGGAATATGAGAGGACGTGAAGGAGTTATGAACGATACATGCATAAGTTTAGTGAGATATGTTCTTAAAGGGAGAAATGCATGTTAATTAAGGAGATGAGTGGAAAATGAGTTTGAGTGAGATACACACTCATTCTAAAATAAGAATTGAATGGTCATGGATACACACTCATTCTAAAATAAATAATTGAATGAGGACATGTGGCTAAAAAAAGAATTAAGTGAGGATGTGTGGGAGTCACATGGAAGAAAGAAGGAGAGTGAAGATTCAAATAACTTAATCACGCACACTTGTAATATTTGATGTGTGCCAATTCAT
The DNA here is from genome assembly GCA_000966675.3 of Picea glauca. Lineage (NCBI taxonomy): Eukaryota > Viridiplantae > Streptophyta > Pinopsida > Pinales > Pinaceae > Picea > Picea glauca. The sequence goes on from JZKD02S1802215.1 coordinate 7,229, forward strand.
ACTCAACTAAATGTGTGCATCATGATTGATTAATCCATGCATACGCCTTATTTTTTCCACTTGTCTCCCTATGAGACTGTCGCATATCAATCTGTATGACAACCATATTTGCTAATAATAGCCCTACTAAAAATAGCATTCCGCTCGAAAAATATGAAACTACCAAAAAATGTTTGAGACTACTAGGAGAACCCTACAAAATATAGTAAGCTTAAAAATAGGCATTGCTAAAAATAGAATCTTGTTGCATGTCAATGAAAATGGGCTCATATAATTCAATTTTTTTGTAAGGAACCTAGATATGTGCTCGGAATCATTATCTGGACCCTAAAAATAGTAAGTACTCCAATGTCGTCTAGAAAAGGATCACTAGAATCATGAACTTAGAAGGAATTTGAATATGCAATCAACACTGCCATGGAGACCAATAACTCTATCTCCTGCAAGATGGAAAATTGCTAAATATAACCATCTCTCTCTAATCCATGAACACTTGTGAAAACTCTGTGTATGAAACAAAAAACACCACTAGACTAGTCTTGCACCTGTTCTCGTACGATAACCAACCTTGGCTCAAAACAAAGCTATATTTAGAAAAAATGTTTGAATTCGAGCCAAATAGAACATGATGGCTCTTAACCCTCAGGATTTTCTCATGGGAAAATACAAGGGTTAACAATGGAGACTCAAGGGGACGGGATCCCCCTGCAAGATGTCAAGAATGTGCGAATCTTTGTATATAGAACCATGAATACTAATCTGTGAGAAAAATGAAGAAACATACCAGTAGAATCCTATGCCTATCTATAAAAAATAAATGTTTTACAAGTTGACTTGTAATCCAAAATGCCTATCCAGTGGGAAATGGAGTAAAAAATAGATATAATCCTCCCACTGACTAGTTGAAAAGGGGGTCTCATTCAAATCTGCTACCTACTACCACCTACCATGTACACCCCTCACCGTGGAAAATGTGTTGAAGTCGAAACATGGGAGGGAGTTATCTAGTCATATGTCAATAATGTAAACACCTTCCAAGTGTGAAGGAACCCACCAATAAGGATAATGGGCCCTAAGGTATGAGAACAAATTGTCACTGTGAAAGATGTACCAGATTTAAAAACTGACAAGAATCATTCAATCAAGGTCGAATGATGATAAATCTTGTTGAATGTAAAATGACCTCCGATGAGGCTAGCGACCATCAAGGTGCTCCAATTCTATATCACCTCTCAGATAATGTGTCATAGTTGATGCAAGATGACCTGTTGAAAGGGAAAACAACAATGAAAATCCTTTCCCTAAGCATGAAGTGACAACTCAAGAAGATATAGGATGTATGGTACCATGTCCCTACCATTGGATGAGGGGGACAACTTACTCATAGTAGATGACTCAATGGAAAGCAATGACGAGTCAAAACATAAAATGAATCAAGAATCTCCTTTGTCTCTTCAACACTACCCTTCTTGATGGACTCAAATGCTTCAGAATATCAACAAACTGACTCTCATTCATGCTCACTCTAAATATAATATGACAGAGAGAATCGACAAACAATGATAATACGCTCAGATCTTTGACCCAAAGTTTTGAAAGATGGACAACAATTATTAGGAAACTAATACCAACCTCCTTTGAGGTGCTAATGACTCCACAAGACACGACCACATGATGAAGTAATAAGGAAAAAATCGGCGACTCTTACCCTAGGACTAAATGCAGATAACTTGAAGGAGAAAATTTGCAAAATAAAATAGTTAACTTGTTGTCCAAAAGCATAAAAAACAATAAAAACAAAAACATCAAATGGACTCTAATACCCAAAAACCCAAACATTTCACCTCCTTTGTCCATTGGAGGTTAGTAAAAGCTGGCATGATTAATCAACATACTCAGATGAACAATGTAACCATACAACTAAGTGATTAGTTAGATGAGAAAGATCAACACAATCAACTTTCCATTGCAAACAATAATAAAATCCCATAGGTTGGAATATTCCTTGATGTACTTGTCATTGAAGAAATTTATGAAGGCTATTGACTGGAACTTGGAACATGCTACTTCAATGGTAATGAACATGAAAGTATGGGAATCAAAATTCTAAGAATCTACCTGTTGAAATACCTCCATCATTTGCATCTCAATAGGCTCATGATTGACCTTAATATCCAAGCAATTACCAATCAAAGGATCCTCTTGAAGAATCAAATATGAATGTGGGATCATAGGAAAATTGTAAGGAAGATAATCTTATGGTTGAACCAAAGGTTTCTCCCCCTATTGAAATATAGGTGATCAATTTTTTCTTGAATCACTCCTGGGATATGAAAGGATGAAGCCTCTTGTTTATTGAATTCTGCATAGTTGATTTGTGGTTCTTTCTACCATACTTTATCATCATTATTGGAACATACTTGAAAAATAAACTCTTCATCCTCATATTCATGGAATTATGTATATGAATCAAGTGGTGCAACTACTAGTTCTTGATCACCCAAGCATGAGTCATTGCCATCCTATTCATCACCAGAAACTTGATAGGGTGCAATTTGTTGATAAATATGTTCTTTTTCAATAACAATGAATTCTTCCACTCTCATAATGGCTGATGTTTGAATATCATTGAATAGTGTCACCTTCCTTGGTTGGTCAGGAACATGGATCAGAGGAAACCTATAGGTTTCAAGGAGATTTCTTTCTAACTTGATAGCAATAGCTTGCGCCTCCTCTAGATTGTGAACATATTTCTCCCCAAGCAAAATATAAAAAATTTCATCATATGTCTCAAGATAGTATAACAAATTCATAGAATCATTAGGTCTTACAACAATATGAATTCTATGATAAGTCTTAGAAAAATGGGTATTAAAATTGGGCATAGTCGTATTCTCATTTCTCTTAATATTAAAAAAATATGTAAGTAAGAAAGAGTTATATTGTTTATCCACCGATGTTTCTGTGAACTTCCCTTGGAATGAATCACATCCATCAATGGAGGCATCATGAAGGGATTTGTACCATATTCATATTGGAATATTTAGTAGTACTGAGAGGGGGGGTGAATCAATATTGTATACTTTTTATGATCTTTAACACTTTAATCACACATCATTAATACATAAAATTCTAACTATCACATAAATCCATGTACAATACACATAGAGTTTACGTCGAAACCCAAACAGGATAAAACCACAAAAGATTTTCTTTTATAATTCATTCATTACAATATCAGGCTACGAGTTGAGAGGGACACCCATCCTTGATGCAAGCTCCAACTTGCACAATATATATATTTCATTATGTCTACAGTAAGCACCCACTTACTGATTTGGTGAAGGCTCTAACCCTCACTGCAAGCTCCAACTTGCATAGTAGACTTCAACCTATTGCAACCAACTCCAAGTGACTAGTTTAGTGAAGGCTCCAACCTTCAAAAGAAATCTCCAACTTGCAGACAAGCTCCAACATGTCAATGGGATAAGGACACTGATCCTCTCAGGAACTAACCTATCATAGATAGTGAGGACACCAATCCTCAGTGAGCTCCAACTCACCCTAACACCACCCTGCCACCCTGACTTCAGTTTAAAAAATATTCTCACAAAACCAAACCTTTCTCTACACGCTTTAATCTTATATGTCTTCAGGTTAGTTTCATTGAACAGTTATAGATCCATTTTCTTCTCTTTTCATCTGCAGTTTAATCGAACAAATCACATCCTTATTTATAATGTTTTTTCATGAGTTTCCCTTCTTGTATGTGGATGCATAATAGTTACATTGTGGACATATTTTGACCAGATCAAAGTCTTTTCAGTTACACTTATGTCTAAATAAAGCGTCTAGACGCATGATAGTTACATTGTGGACAAATATTGACCAAATCAAAGTCTTGTTAGTTACGCTTCTATCTAAATAAAGTATGTGGATGTATGATAGTTATATTATGGTCAAATCTTGACCATATCAAGATCCAGTTACATCTAGAAATTCTTTGACTAAATCAAATGGACCAAATATTCCAACGAATAAGATCCATCTCATCTCCTCAAAATTGATGAAGCAATTTACATTCTGCACAAGACTCTAGTCACAAGTATTCACCTTGTCGCACTTTCCCTACATAACTCTCACCCAGTTTCCCATCAAATTGTTAGCTTCACATTCCACTTCGTCGCTTGTCATGACACCGAATTCATCTCATCATACTCCACTGCACCATTTTTCGCACTGACTTAAGGTGCCCTGCAGATTTTATTCTACGCAATATTCCACATGATTCGTCACAGTCTATTCCGTCACACCGATTTTCTTCTACACAATCTTCCATACAAACAGTTGTAGTTTATTCTATCGCATTGACTTCATCTTGACACACTTCACTGCATCATTTTTCACACTAGTTCAAAGCACCTTGCATATTTTCTTCTACGCCATTGACCCTTTTCTGTGCCATTGATCTTCTTTTGTGACATTGATCATTTCATCCTTTGATCCTTATGCACACTGTTGTTTTCATCCTTTCACGACTTACTCTGTCTATGCGTCATACTTTGTGCCATACCTTCTATGCAATTAATCCTTTTCTGTGTGGTTGATCCTTTCGTCCTTCGATCCTGCTGTGCACTTTTGTTTTCATCTTTTCATGACTTGCTTTGTTTGTGCGTCATACTTTTAGTTATTGTGGGAATTTTCCATACTTCATGTTTTCATCCTTGTCTGTTATTGCGCTATAACTGACCATGTCCATGACCACTTTCACATCAATGACAACATATGTGCAACAAACTCCCCCTTTGTCATTGATGGCAACCTAAAGAGCCTAACTGTCAAATCAATGGCCTTGATGCTAGGTTTCTCCCCATTTCAATGTGTGCAACAAACTCCTCCTTTCAATAAGTATCAACATCTATGTTTGTTTGATTTTGATGATTTTTACTCTCCCCCTTTGACAACTTTGACAAAGAGAGACTTTGCATATTCCCCCCCTGTGAAGAAGGTCCTTTGGAATCATGTGCTAAAGCATGCTTCTGGACTCTTTATGCACACAAGATCACCCTCAAATAGCTAATTGTGCACATCTTCCACAAAATCAAACTTATTTTCATGAGTTATGTAAATATTAACAACAATATCACTTGCCCCTGATACAACATCAAATGGAGCACCTGTAGATGTAGTGAATGATGTTCTTTACTGAAGAAAGGAAGTAAGGATCACACCCAACCTCTTTCTAATATATTCAAAGGTTTATCTTGGTAATGTCTTTGGTAAAAATATCTGCTCTTTGGAATGAACATATTATTTCTTCATTCTCTCCCCCTTTGAAAACAATGATAATGGGGTTCTTTTGAGATATTTATAAGGAACTCTTCCCTTATTGACTATTCTGAACTTCTGGAAGGGTCCCTCAGTGATCATAGGATCCTCTAACCTGTTTGGAAAATCTCCCGCTATCAAAGATGGTGTTTCCTTTGTAGTTGGTACACTACCAGTGTTGCTACAAACCTTTTCGAAAAGATTCTGAATACACTTTGTTTTCACTTAATTCTCCTTGGACTGTACTAACTCCCCCTGAGATAGGGATTCTCATTCTTGATCTTCATATATTTTCATTTTCTTTCTACAACAACATCCAACACTTTTTTCCTTGTTCAAGAGCTCCTATTATGAATCTTGTGCAAATTAGAAGAATAAGGACATGTCCTCCATTCCTAGATCAATTTAACAAATTGGTCTACAAAGCCTTCAACACTACTTTTGTGACTCCTTTTCACATTCCTTTTGATACTCTTTGTAATTTTTCATCCTTAGGTTCAAAATCCTCAACACTTCTATCTCAAACATTTTTCCAAAGTAGTCTTCCAATCTTTGTACTTCAATGTTGCTGCAACTAATTGTTCCAAAAATTTTCACAACAATGGTTCTTATTGACTATTCCAAGTTTACTTTGGAAACTCCAACACTTTCATCCATAGATGTAGGAATKCTTCAATARCATCTAAMATTTATGATCTTTCCAATACTTTTGTATTACTTCAAATGMTTCACCGACTTCACCACATAAGGACTTCAAGGATTATTTAGATCTACTRCAYRGTTTCTTTCAAGMTGCTACAATACTTCTTAAGTTTKCTCTCATAAATTCAACGTTTGTTACTTCTCTTGCTACTGTATTCAATTCCTCTTTTCTTCTTTCAATGCTTTGCAATGTACTTTCAAATTTGTCCTTGATATTCTCTCAAATATTCTCTACAACCTGGCTTAAGTCATATTCAAGGCAATGCATGAGTTTGTACTTTACTTCTGCACTAACCATGCTCAACTCTGTCCTTTGAAGAAACACTTAACCATTTTGAATTTGTTCCAAAATAAATCTCTAAATTGTCCACTAAAGCATACACAAATCTGTAAAGAAAACACCTAATTGAAATATGTGCTTAGAACAATATTCAACTCAACAAACAAACTCCTTTAATGACAATGTTCCATACAAGTTGATCATTGTCTTTAAGTGAAGCTCAAACTATTATTAAATAATCCTTTTAATGTTTTCCTAACAACATCTCCCAAGCAATATTAATGATTGTTAACCTAGGTTTGTAATCATCCATAAAGGAAGTTCTTCAACAGTTCAAAAGTGTTCATATAGCTTCCCTTAAATAGTTATGAATTTGTTCCTCAATATATGACAAACCAACTCTTATTTTCCAACCTCATGCTTCCTTTTGTTTATGATCAATATTTACACCATGTCCTTATCCTTGAGCACCTCTTTCAATGCTCAGGATTGTCTCAATTGATCAATGTAAGCAATCTAAAATAGGCATGCTAAATAGCAACATTCTTGTTTTGTTGAATGCACAAAACCATTAGGTCCTTATCTGTTTTTTTTTCTCTTTTCTTTTCCATACCATATTCAATCTTTGGTTGTAAGATATAACCTTTTTAAGTTGTACAAGATCCTCATCCTTTGTTTTATCCTTCCAAATATTTTCATGCCCTTGTCTAGGTAAGCTTATGCAATTTTGGTCTATGTGTCCATAAGTGTGACATGTATAACACTCAACATTTTGAAGATTTCTCCTTCTCATGTGTTCACCTTTTCTATATACCCTACAATACACTTCCTTGTGACCAAAATTATTACAAGAATAACAAACATTAAGAAATGTACTTTGATGCATGGGTATTGTTCGTCTTCTTAGAGGGGAAATTCTTCTTGGTCGTTTCTAATCACGATTCCTTTCTTTGCTTCCTATATGAATTCTAGGTTTCTTTTCAATCTTTCTTTCTGGGAGTCTAGAGATTTCTCCATCACCTTCTTGAGTGATGCCAAAACTGATACCTGAATTGGAAAATGGTGATCTTTGCTGGCCAAGGATGTCATGTAGGACTTCAGTGCTCTTCCTAAATCTCTCATATTTTATTTTCTATGCTTGCATCCTCTCCACTTCTTTTAGATTAACAACTTTAGTCTTTGACCTTTCAATCTTTTCTTCCTTTTCCTTTAGTAGGGTATTCTGATCAATACTACTATCTGCCATATGTCTTTTTAAATTATGAACTTCCTCTTGGGTATTTTGAAATTGTCCTTTCAGTGACTGGTTTTCTTTTGAAATCTCTTCTTCATGTTCAGTAGCCTTGGTTGTCTTCTGCAACTTGTCCTTTAAGGACACGATTTCAGCTTCTTGAGCATCATAGATCTTTGCTTTTTCCTCTAGATGGTTCATCAGGATTTGTTCTATTTTCAAATATTCTTCTAATTGTACTTTCATAATAGAATCATCTTATTCCTCCGCCTCTTCATACTTCAACAGTTGATGCCTAAGCTGCTCATTTTTTCTTCTATTTTTTCTTAAATCAACAAGAGAAAAAATGGGTTCTTCTTACTAGACATTTTCAACATCTTATTCATCTTCAGATTCTTACATGCTACCTTCATCTGATGAGTCAATACTACCCTTCCCTTTTGACATTTCTTCATATTTGAATTAATCTCCTTTTTCCTTGACTATAATGGCAGGTGCTTCCACCATGGGGGTTTCTTTTGAGTAGAAAATTTCAAGGTTGTCCCAAATCTTTTTGGCCAAAATTTGTTGCTCTACTTTGGCCATCACAACATCAAACAAATTATCTAAAATTTCATTCTTTGATATTGCATGGAATCTATATATTCTCTTTACAATTGCCCTTTTTGGTTGGCCTTTAGGAGGGGTGTATTCACTCTTAACTTGATTCCAGACATCGGTCTCAAGATCTTGCAAGTATGCCTTCATATTTACACTACATGAAGAATAGTATGATCCATCAAACCAGGGAGCTTGTTTTGGAGAGCAGTCTTCTCTTCTCATGTGTGGTACAAGGGTCTTCGTTCCAGTGGTTAAACTATGTTTGAAGGAACCCTGTTCTGATACCAATTGTTGGAACCTTTAGCAGTACTGAGAGGGGGGGTGAATCAATACTATATACTTTTTATGATTTTTAACACTTAAGAACACAACATTAATACATAACATTCTAACAATCATATAAAACCATGCACAATACACAAAGAGTTTACATGGAAACCCAAATGAGATAAAACCACAATAGATGTTATTTTATAATTTATTCATTACAATCTTAGGCTATGACCTAAGAGGGACACCCATCCTTGATGCAAGATCCAACTTACAAAATCTACATATTTCAATATGTCTATAGTAAGCACCCACTTATTGATTTGGTGAAGGCTCCAACTCTCACTGCAATCTCTAACTTGCATACAAAAATTCAACATGTTGTAGCTAGCTCCAACTGATTAGTTTGGTGAAGGCTCCAACCTTCACAAGGAAGCTCCAAATCGTAGACAGTCTCCAACTTGTCACTAGGATAAGGACACCAATATTCTAAAGAACCAACCTTTCTCAGATAGTGAGGACATCGATCCTCAGTGAGCTCCGACTCACCCTAACACCATGTTGCCATCCTAAATTCAGTTTAAAAAATGTTCTTACAGAACTGGACCTTTCTCTAAAAACGTTAATCTAGTATGTCTCCATGTCAGTTTCATTGGACAATTACATATCCTTTTTCTTCTATTTTCATCTGCACTTCAATCGAACAGAGAAAGTCCTTATTTATAATGTTTTTTCATGAGTTCCCCTTCATGTATGTGGATGCATAACAGTTACATTGTGGACATATTTTTACTAGATCAAAGTCTTGTCAATTACACTTATGTCTAAATAAAGTATGTAGATGCATGACAGTTACATTGTGGACACATATTGACTAGATCAAAGTCCTGTTAGTTACACTTATGTCTAAATAAAGTATATCGACACATGGTAATTATATTGTGGACAAATCTTGACCATATCAAGATCCAGTTATAGCTAGACATTCTTTGACTAAATCAAATGGACCAAAGCTTCCAATGAATAATCTCCAAATCATATCCTCAAAATTGATACAACAATTTACATTATGCACAAGACTCAAGTCACAAGTATTCACCTTGTCTCACTTGCCTTGCATAATTCTCACTCAATTTCCCATCAAAATATTAGCTTCACATTCCACTTCGTCACATGTCACATAGAATTCATCTTGTCATACTCCATTGTAACATTCGCCACACTGACTTAAGGCACCCTGCAGATTTTCTTCTGTACAATCTTCCACACAATCCATCGCACTCTATTCTTTCACGTTGATTTTCATTTGCACAATATTCCACACAATCCATCACAGTCTATTATTTTGTGCTAGCTTCGTCTCGACACACTTCACTACATCATTCATCGCACTAGTTCAAATTACCCTTCATATTTTTTTGTGCAATTGACCTTTTTCTTTTCCATTGATCCTTTCGTCCTTCGATCCTTCTATGCACTACCATTTTCATCCTTTCACGACTTACTCTATCTATGCGTCATACTTTGTGTCATACCTTTTGTGTCGTTAATCCTTTTCTGTGTAGTTGATCCTTTTGTCCTTCAATCCTTTTGCACACTTTTGTTTCCATATTTTCACGTCTTCCTTTGTTTGTGTGTCATACTTTCTATTATTGCGTGCACTTGCCATACTTTATGTTTTCATCCTTGTCTATTATTGCGCTATAACTGACCATGTCCATGACCAATTTGACATCAATGACAAAATATGTGAAATAATGTGTGCATCCCATTCAAGGGTCTAGATAAACATCCTCATGACCACATCCTCATATTTCACCTCACAATCATCCACCAATTTCAAAAAAAATAGTCAAGTGATCCTCAATCGATACTCTATAATTCCCTGCAAACTTTGGTAAGCATTTGTGATATTAACATGTAGGGAAATTATGAGGATGATTAGGAATTCCAACAAAACTTAGTGGGGAATAAAAAACTAAGGTAAACCTTATTGGATTTGTGACTCTGGTCATAATATTAATTTGAGATGAAAAAGGGCACAATTGCTTCCATAGTATTAGCTTGACATGAAAATAGGCATGAAGATGAAGGTGTCAAAGTTACACTCACCATGGAAATTTTTGAAAGAATAGAAGTAGCAGGGGAAGAACTTACCAAATAAGTCAATATTCTTACCAACTCAGGAAGTGTTCCTGGTGAAAGTATATTCTTGTTCTGGAAAATATGTTAGGGTTTGCTTAGGCCCAGAACTAGACCTTGTGTTGGATTGAATCCATGAAATTTTCCTTGTGTTCCTAGGTAGAGTTGACCTTGTTTCTTGTTGAGTTGCTAGGTGAGTCCAAATAAAATAAATCAAATAAAGAAAAATCACCAATATCATCGCAGTCCAAGGATTGGTGCTTCCCCGACAACATCACCAATTTATTAGCACAAATTACCACACTTGAATGAATGTGAACAAATTATAAATCAACAAGATATAAATATGTGTAATTGTAGGAGGAAGTGTCCAAACGTTTCATTGACAAATACTCCTCTCTATTTGGGTTGGTGCATTCTAACCTCAGGGTGGTTTCCCTAGCCCCTCCTCTCATTGTTTTAGACCAGAAAATCTGTGCTAAAAACTAGAAAAACAATAGCAAGAAAATGTACCTTTTGGATGTGATTAAACAACCAAAAGTTACAAATTTTTGATTTTAAAGTGTTTGTGGTGGAATCCCTACAATGCTAACTTTAACAAGTATGGAAAAAGAGGAATAAAGCACAAGTAAATGGTTGAATAACACCAAGATAAAAGGCTAAGGCTAAGATATTCTAATCAAAACATAAAATTCAACACAATACCAACAATCCTTGAGAGCATGATACAATTAGAACAAATTTTTATTCCTGCATTTTCCAAAAGGCTGATTGCACCATGGAGACAAGTACAAAAACTAGTATAGTGATGATTCTTGCACAGAGAAATATAAGGTATACAAAATATTAGAAGAGAGAGAGAATGAGAAAGTTTGCTTCAATTGAAGAAATACGATCTCTAATCAATGGAGAAACCCTCAACATATAGAACCAAGAGGGAACACAACCCAAGAATAAATTCTCCTCATGCAAGGTATACTAGAGAGTAAGTGAACTAAGATAACTATGCGCTCATGCATAAATACTCATAACTTGTGTGAATACTTGTTAACTGAATACCAAATGGGAGAAAGAAGAATGAGATGATGTAATGAGTGTCACATGAATTAAAGGAGATACACACCAAAGAAAGAAAGGAAGAGGATACATGCACTAAAATAAGGAGGGGAGGAGGAAACATGTGCATAAGTTATGGAGTGATGCACATGGATAAAGAGAAAGGGATCGATGTAGGAGAAGACATGCATAAGTAGTCATAGAATTAAGTGGAAGATGAGACGACATGAGGTAGTTATTAAGGATATGCACATAAGTGTAGGGAGACAAGTGTCTTAATTAGAGAGTTGAGTGGAAGACAAGCTTGAGTGAGATACATGTACTCAAGCAAGGGAGTCATGCACTTGAAGAGAGGTGCATGCACATCAGGGAAAATAGGAATGAGATAGCACACATGTGAGAGAGAGAAGGGGATAAGCATGCCCATGAGAGAGGAGGAATACGTGTGAGTGGAATAATATACATGCACATATGGGAAACAAGGGTAAATGAGCATGTGAGGAATGGAATATGCACATGGGAGAATGTGAGATAAAGGGGATGTTCATGGGTTAAAATTAGGAATGCACACACATGCACTAGAGAGGATACACATTTAGCTTAAAATAAGAATTGAATGGTCATGGATACATACTTATTCTAAAATAAATAATTGAATAAGGACATGTGGCTAAAAAATAGAATTAAGTGAGGATGTGTGGGAATTACGTGGAAGAAATAAGGAGAGTGAATATTATGTTGGATTATTGAGGGGGGGGGGTTGAATCAGTAATCAACAATTATAACAATTAGTAATCCTTCAAATTATCCAACTACAAATGGAAGGGGGCTCTGACCCCCTAGTTTCTCAGGCTACAACATAAGGGAAGATCCAACTCCCCAATTCACTGGCTACAACCAGAAGGAGGCTATAACCCCCTATGTTCTCTGACTACAATCGAAAGGTGGATATAACCACCTATCCTTGCCTTGTCCAACCACCCTAAAATATAATTAGAATGATGGAACCAATGTCACACTGCCACTGTGAGATATACTGTTGTAAACCTGTACCAATTTGTGCCACTGACCTGTAATCAACCTGTGCCACTATCATGTAGCCAACCTGTAAATGTGCCTTTCCTGTACCAAAAAAACTAAATACACCAAAAACATGTACCAATACTCTCCTCAATATATCATATCTGATAACATAGATCTCATACCCAAAATCACAATAATATCATTGAAACCATGTGCCAACAATGCACATCAACCGTGTACATCAACACTATACAAAAATAACCAACAACATGTACCAATCATGTATCAACAAAAAACCAAACTATGTCTCAACAAGATGAATCAAGATCATCATGTACTTCAAGTATGTATCTTATCCATGTTCCCAATCATATACCTCTACCATATACCAATAACATACACCAAGATAGCCAACAAGATACCTCTAGCAATGCACCACACTCTCCATAAATCAAATACCATAAATCCTAACATCAACCATGTGCCACAACCTCATTGTTATATAAACTCTATCTATACCAATAACTTCAACAACATACCTCAACCAAAATCCCTCAAACATGAACCAATACTAAACTTCAGTAAATTTGGCTCAGATCAACTCTACAACAAGCCCCAAACTTCCAAGAGGGAATCCAACATATTTACAAGGAAAACCCTCAACCAAATTCATAGATTCAACACTACACATATGAAAACCATACATTTTTCTTTTTGTAGCATTCTGCTACCGCGGTTTTGCTGCCACGATTTTTCTGCCGCACTTTTCCTGTTGCGATTTTTTTGACGCACTTTTCCTGTCGCTATTTTTTTGCCGCAATTTTCCTGTCGCTATTTTTTTGCTGCACTTTTCCTGCCGCGATTTTTATACCACAAATTTTTTAATATCAATAATACCTATGCAAATAACCTTTCACAAAATAGATATTCAATGATAATCAATAGGTGCTAATGAGAGAGTCTTTCTCTCTTATTTATACTTCTATGTAGCTTCCTCAAGGGGTTACCTTCTAACCAACTTAACCCACTTTCCTTCTTTTAGGGCTAACCCACTTCTAACCACTTAACTTAACCACTTTCCACAAATAGTAAGTTCTCCACTCCTAGTTGCAACTAACTTTATTATTTAATTAATTTCTTTTTCAACCACTTTGACTTATCCATAAATAGTAAANCTCTCATAAATTCAACGTTTGTTACTTCTCTTGCTACTGTATTCAATTCCTCTTTTCTTCTTTCAATGCTTTGCAATGTACTTTCAAATTTGTCCTTGATATTCTCTCAAATATTCTCTACAACCTGGCTTAAGTCATATTCAAGGCAATGCATGAGTTTGTACTTTACTTCTGCACTAACCATGCTCAACTCTGTCCTTTGAAGAAACACTTAACCATTTTGAATTTGTTCCAAAATAAATCTCTAAATTGTCCACTAAAGCATACACAAATCTGTAAAGAAAACACCTAATTGAAATATGTGCTTAGAACAATATTCAACTCAACAAACAAACTCCTTTAATGACAATGTTCCATACAAGTTGATCATTGTCTTTAAGTGAAGCTCAAACTATTATTAAATAATCCTTTTAATGTTTTCCTAACAACATCTCCCAAGCAATATTAATGATTGTTAACCTAGGTTTGTAATCATCCATAAAGGAAGTTCTTCAACAGTTCAAAAGTGTTCATATAGCTTCCCTTAAATAGTTATGAATTTGTTCCTCAATATATGACAAACCAACTCTTATTTTCCAACCTCATGCTTCCTTTTGTTTATGATCAATATTTACACCATGTCCTTATCCTTGAGCACCTCTTTCAATGCTCAGGATTGTCTCAATTGATCAATGTAAGCAATCTAAAATAGGCATGCTAAATAGCAACATTCTTGTTTTGTTGAATGCACAAAACCATTAGGTCCTTATCTGTTTTTTTTTCTCTTTTCTTTTCCATACCATATTCAATCTTTGGTTGTAAGATATAACCTTTTTAAGTTGTACAAGATCCTCATCCTTTGTTTTATCCTTCCAAATATTTTCATGCCCTTGTCTAGGTAAGCTTATGCAATTTTGGTCTATGTGTCCATAAGTGTGACATGTATAACACTCAACATTTTGAAGATTTCTCCTTCTCATGTGTTCACCTTTTCTATATACCCTACAATACACTTCCTTGTGACCAAAATTATTACAAGAATAACAAACATTAAGAAATGTACTTTGATGCATGGGTATTGTTCGTCTTCTTAGAGGGGAAATTCTTCTTGGTCGTTTCTAATCACGATTCCTTTCTTTGCTTCCTATATGAATTCTAGGTTTCTTTTCAATCTTTCTTTCTGGGAGTCTAGAGATTTCTCCATCACCTTCTTGAGTGATGCCAAAACTGATACCTGAATTGGAAAATGGTGATCTTTGCTGGCCAAGGATGTCATGTAGGACTTCAGTGCTCTTCCTAAATCTCTCATATTTTATTTTCTATGCTTGCATCCTCTCCACTTCTTTTAGATTAACAACTTTAGTCTTTGACCTTTCAATCTTTTCTTCCTTTTCCTTTAGTAGGGTATTCTGATCAATACTACTATCTGCCATATGTCTTTTTAAATTATGAACTTCCTCTTGGGTATTTTGAAATTGTCCTTTCAGTGACTGGTTTTCTTTTGAAATCTCTTCTTCATGTTCAGTAGCCTTGGTTGTCTTCTGCAACTTGTCCTTTAAGGACACGATTTCAGCTTCTTGAGCATCATAGATCTTTGCTTTTTCCTCTAGATGGTTCATCAGGATTTGTTCTATTTTCAAATATTCTTCTAATTGTACTTTCATAATAGAATCATCTTATTCCTCCGCCTCTTCATACTTCAACAGTTGATGCCTAAGCTGCTCATTTTTTCTTCTATTTTTTCTTAAATCAACAAGAGAAAAAATGGGTTCTTCTTACTAGACATTTTCAACATCTTATTCATCTTCAGATTCTTACATGCTACCTTCATCTGATGAGTCAATACTACCCTTCCCTTTTGACATTTCTTCATATTTGAATTAATCTCCTTTTTCCTTGACTATAATGGCAGGTGCTTCCACCATGGGGGTTTCTTTTGAGTAGAAAATTTCAAGGTTGTCCCAAATCTTTTTGGCCAAAATTTGTTGCTCTACTTTGGCCATCACAACATCAAACAAATTATCTAAAATTTCATTCTTTGATATTGCATGGAATCTATATATTCTCTTTACAATTGCCCTTTTTGGTTGGCCTTTAGGAGGGGTGTATTCACTCTTAACTTGATTCCAGACATCGGTCTCAAGATCTTGCAAGTATGCCTTCATATTTACACTACATGAAGAATAGTATGATCCATCAAACCAGGGAGCTTGTTTTGGAGAGCAGTCTTCTCTTCTCATGTGTGGTACAAGGGTCTTCGTTCCAGTGGTTAAACTATGTTTGAAGGAACCCTGTTCTGATACCAATTGTTGGAACCTTTAGCAGTACTGAGAGGGGGGGTGAATCAATACTATATACTTTTTATGATTTTTAACACTTAAGAACACAACATTAATACATAACATTCTAACAATCATATAAAACCATGCACAATACACAAAGAGTTTACATGGAAACCCAAATGAGATAAAACCACAATAGATGTTATTTTATAATTTATTCATTACAATCTTAGGCTATGACCTAAGAGGGACACCCATCCTTGATGCAAGATCCAACTTACAAAATCTACATATTTCAATATGTCTATAGTAAGCACCCACTTATTGATTTGGTGAAGGCTCCAACTCTCACTGCAATCTCTAACTTGCATACAAAAATTCAACATGTTGTAGCTAGCTCCAACTGATTAGTTTGGTGAAGGCTCCAACCTTCACAAGGAAGCTCCAAATCGTAGACAGTCTCCAACTTGTCACTAGGATAAGGACACCAATATTCTAAAGAACCAACCTTTCTCAGATAGTGAGGACATCGATCCTCAGTGAGCTCCGACTCACCCTAACACCATGTTGCCATCCTAAATTCAGTTTAAAAAATGTTCTTACAGAACTGGACCTTTCTCTAAAAACGTTAATCTAGTATGTCTCCATGTCAGTTTCATTGGACAATTACATATCCTTTTTCTTCTATTTTCATCTGCACTTCAATCGAACAGAGAAAGTCCTTATTTATAATGTTTTTTCATGAGTTCCCCTTCATGTATGTGGATGCATAACAGTTACATTGTGGACATATTTTTACTAGATCAAAGTCTTGTCAATTACACTTATGTCTAAATAAAGTATGTAGATGCATGACAGTTACATTGTGGACACATATTGACTAGATCAAAGTCCTGTTAGTTACACTTATGTCTAAATAAAGTATATCGACACATGGTAATTATATTGTGGACAAATCTTGACCATATCAAGATCCAGTTATAGCTAGACATTCTTTGACTAAATCAAATGGACCAAAGCTTCCAATGAATAATCTCCAAATCATATCCTCAAAATTGATACAACAATTTACATTATGCACAAGACTCAAGTCACAAGTATTCACCTTGTCTCACTTGCCTTGCATAATTCTCACTCAATTTCCCATCAAAATATTAGCTTCACATTCCACTTCGTCACATGTCACATAGAATTCATCTTGTCATACTCCATTGTAACATTCGCCACACTGACTTAAGGCACCCTGCAGATTTTCTTCTGTACAATCTTCCACACAATCCATCGCACTCTATTCTTTCACGTTGATTTTCATTTGCACAATATTCCACACAATCCATCACAGTCTATTATTTTGTGCTAGCTTCGTCTCGACACACTTCACTACATCATTCATCGCACTAGTTCAAATTACCCTTCATATTTTTTTGTGCAATTGACCTTTTTCTTTTCCATTGATCCTTTCGTCCTTCGATCCTTCTATGCACTACCATTTTCATCCTTTCACGACTTACTCTATCTATGCGTCATACTTTGTGTCATACCTTTTGTGTCGTTAATCCTTTTCTGTGTAGTTGATCCTTTTGTCCTTCAATCCTTTTGCACACTTTTGTTTCCATATTTTCACGTCTTCCTTTGTTTGTGTGTCATACTTTCTATTATTGCGTGCACTTGCCATACTTTATGTTTTCATCCTTGTCTATTATTGCGCTATAACTGACCATGTCCATGACCAATTTGACATCAATGACAAAATATGTAAAATAATGTGTGCATCCCATTCAAGGGTCTGCATAAACATCCTCATCACCACATCCTCATATTCCACCTCACAATCATCCACCAATTTCAAAAAAATTAGTCAAGTGATCCTCAATCGATACTCTATAATTCCCTGCAAAATTTGGTAAGCATTTGTGATATTCACATGTAGGGAAATTATGAGGATGATTAGGAATTCCAACAAAACTTAGTGGGGAATAAAAAACTAAGGTAAACCTTATTCGATTTGCGACTCTGGTCATAAGATTAATTTGAGATGAAAAAGGGCACAATTGCTTCCATAGTATTAGCTTGACATGAAAATAGGCATGAAGATGAAGGTGTCGAAGTTACACTCACCATGGTAATTTTTGAAAGAATAGAAGTAGCAGGGGAAGAACTTACCAAATAAGTCAATATTCTTACCAACTCAGGAAGAGTTCCTGGTGAAAGTATATTCTTGTTCTGGAAAATATGTTAGGGTTCGCTTAGGCCCAGAACTAGACCTTGTGTTGGATTGAATCCATGAAATTTTCCTTGTGTTCCTAGGTAGAGTTGACCTTGTTTCTTATTGAGTTGCTAGGTGAGTCCAAATAAAATAAATCAAATAAATAAAACTCACCAATATCATCGCAGTCCAAGGATTGGTGCTTCCCCGACAACATCACCAATTTATTAGCACAAATTCCCACACTTGAATGAATGTGAACAAATTATAAATCAACAAGATATAAATATGTGTAATTGTAGGAGGAAGTGTCCAAACGTTTCATTGACAAATACTCCTCTCTGTTTGGGTTGGTGCATTCTAACCTCAGGGTGGTTTCCCTAGCCCCTCCTCTCATTGTTTTAGACCAGAAAATCTGTGCTAAAAACTAGAAAAACAATAGCAAGAAAATGTACCTTTTGGATGTGATTAAACAACCAAAAGTTACAAATTTTTGATTTTAAAGTGTTTGTGGTGGAATCCCTACAATGCTAACTTTAACAAGTATGGAAAAAGAGGAATAAAGCACAAGTAAATGGTTGAATAACACCAAGATAAAAGGCTAAGGCTAAGATATTCTAATCAAAACATAAAATTCAACACAATACCAACAATCCTTGAGAGCATGATACAATTAGAACAAATTTTTATTCCTGCATTTTCCAAAAGGCTGATTGCACCATGGAGACAAGTACAAAAACTAGTATAGTGATGATTCTTGCACAGAGAAATATAAGGTATACAAAATATTAGAAGAGAGAGAGAATGAGAAAGTTTGCTTCAATTGAAGAAATACGATCTCTAATCAATGGAGAAACCCTCAACATATAGAACCAAGAGGGAACACAACCCAAGAATAAATTCTCCTCATGCAAGGTATACTAGAGAGTAAGTGAACTAAGATAACTATGCGCTCATGCATAAATACTCATAACTTGTGTGAATACTTGTTAACTGAATACCAAATGGGAGAAAGAAGAATGAGATGATGTAATGAGTGTCACATGAATTAAAGGAGATACACACCAAAGAAAGAAAGGAAGAGGATACATGCACTAAAATAAGGAGGGGAGGAGGAAACATGTGCATAAGTTATGGAGTGATGCACATGGATAAAGAGAAAGGGATCGATGTAGGAGAAGACATGCATAAGTAGTCATAGAATTAAGTGGAAGATGAGACGACATGAGGTAGTTATTAAGGATATGCACATAAGTGTAGGGAGACAAGTGTCTTAATTAGAGAGTTGAGTGGAAGACAAGCTTGAGTGAGATACATGTACTCAAGCAAGGGAGTCATGCACTTGAAGAGAGGTGCATGCACATCAGGGAAAATAGGAATGAGATAGCACACATGTGAGAGAGAGAAGGGGATAAGCATGCCCATGAGAGAGGAGGAATACGTGTGAGTGGAATAATATACATGCACATATGGGAAACAAGGGTAAATGAGCATGTGAGGAATGGAATATGCACATGGGAGAATGTGAGATAAAGGGGATGTTCATGGGTTAAAATTAGGAATGCACACACATGCACTAGAGAGGATACACATTTAGCTTAAAATAAGAATTGAATGGTCATGGATACATACTTATTCTAAAATAAATAATTGAATAAGGACATGTGGCTAAAAAATAGAATTAAGTGAGGATGTGTGGGAATTACGTGGAAGAAATAAGGAGAGTGAATATTATGTTGGATTATTGAGGGGGGGGGGTTGAATCAGTAATCAACAATTATAACAATTAGTAATCCTTCAAATTATCCAACTACAAATGGAAGGGGGCTCTGACCCCCTAGTTTCTCAGGCTACAACATAAGGGAAGATCCAACTCCCCAATTCACTGGCTACAACCAGAAGGAGGCTATAACCCCCTATGTTCTCTGACTACAATCGAAAGGTGGATATAACCACCTATCCTTGCCTTGTCCAACCACCCTAAAATATAATTAGAATGATGGAACCAATGTCACACTGCCACTGTGAGATATACTGTTGTAAACCTGTACCAATTTGTGCCACTGACCTGTAATCAACCTGTGCCACTATCATGTAGCCAACCTGTAAATGTGCCTTTCCTGTACCAAAAAAACTAAATACACCAAAAACATGTACCAATACTCTCCTCAATATATCATATCTGATAACATAGATCTCATACCCAAAATCACAATAATATCATTGAAACCATGTGCCAACAATGCACATCAACCGTGTACATCAACACTATACAAAAATAACCAACAACATGTACCAATCATGTATCAACAAAAAACCAAACTATGTCTCAACAAGATGAATCAAGATCATCATGTACTTCAAGTATGTATCTTATCCATGTTCCCAATCATATACCTCTACCATATACCAATAACATACACCAAGATAGCCAACAAGATACCTCTAGCAATGCACCACACTCTCCATAAATCAAATACCATAAATCCTAACATCAACCATGTGCCACAACCTCATTGTTATATAAACTCTATCTATACCAATAACTTCAACAACATACCTCAACCAAAATCCCTCAAACATGAACCAATACTAAACTTCAGTAAATTTGGCTCAGATCAACTCTACAACAAGCCCCAAACTTCCAAGAGGGAATCCAACATATTTACAAGGAAAACCCTCAACCAAATTCATAGATTCAACACTACACATATGAAAACCATACATTTTTCTTTTTGTAGCATTCTGCTACCGCGGTTTTGCTGCCACGATTTTTCTGCCGCACTTTTCCTGTTGCGATTTTTTTGACGCACTTTTCCTGTCGCTATTTTTTTGCCGCAATTTTCCTGTCGCTATTTTTTTGCTGCACTTTTCCTGCCGCGATTTTTATACCACAAATTTTTTAATATCAATAATACCTATGCAAATAACCTTTCACAAAATAGATATTCAATGATAATCAATAGGTGCTAATGAGAGAGTCTTTCTCTCTTATTTATACTTCTATGTAGCTTCCTCAAGGGGTTACCTTCTAACCAACTTAACCCACTTTCCTTCTTTTAGGGCTAACCCACTTCTAACCACTTAACTTAACCACTTTCCACAAATAGTAAGTTCTCCACTCCTAGTTGCAACTAACTTTATTATTTAATTAATTTCTTTTTCAACCACTTTGACTTATCCATAAATAGTAAANGAAGAGGCTTATTATCTGAAATTATATCTTTTTCAAGGCATTGAGTACTTATTTTGAGGTTTTTCTATGCTATATTGATATTTGGTTCTTAACAGGGTATCTCCCTTTGGGGCTTCTCCCCCTGTCGAAATGCCTTTGATCTTTCTCTATCTTTCTAAGGCTCTAATTACTCTCTCTCCCTTCATATCAATAATATATCCCCCTTTGATGCAACATTGAATTCATATCGCTCATTCTTCCCTTGTGACAATCGATCCCTCTAGAAACATGCCTATGTGCTCTCTATCCAAGCATATAACTCTCTATCATGCATATGATGAATCTCTTCCCCTGGATCCATACCTCTACTCTTACCTCTTTGTCTGGAAAATTCTTTGAATGATATTTCTACCTATCTTTTTGGTTATATTTATCTCTCTTGACTTCTCTACAAGATGTTGTGTAGAAAAAATATAAGTCTTCCTATACTTGTTTCCTTTTGGAGTTATTGTCCATTGGTGCTTCCTTGTGTAACCAATTGACATATATGAAAAGCATTCAAATATTCATGTGTAATTATTATCCATTATGATAATGTTCCTTTGTGTCCAAACCACTCTCTAAACCAATCTATGAATCCATTCTCTCATCCACTGTCATATATCTGTCCAAACCTGCTAAGTGTTCTTACAAATCCATATCTCTCCATATTGTTCAAGAATCTGCTATACAATTGTCCATAATGCTGGCCCATCTGTCACCATACTATCATGAAGTATTCACTACTACAACTAATTAATCTATCATATTGTACTTCTTCTAACTGACTTCTATGAATATGTATACTCAAGCTTTGCAAGATGCTCGAAGGATGGTTCTCTGGTCTGTCTCAACTACTGCATAGAATCCCCCTGTCTAATATTCATATTACCTGGGAGTCTCTAAGCCAGATGGCTCAGAACAATTCCTTCTCTGATGCGAACTCATCGTCATATTCATTGGTAGATTCATCATCTCTTTGAACTCTGACTTATTTCTTTCTATCTGTGGATTCATCTTTCACTACAATACCTAAAAGTACAATCTCTTGAACATGTTCCTTATTTACATGTACTCCTTTTCTTTCATTTCTTTTCCAAACCTTTCTGTATTTGACATCTTCCTTTTTATTTGTAGATTTGTCTTCATGTCATTTTATTTCCAATCTTGCAATATTTGGGACCTTGTCTTTGTTCACCTATTCTTCCTATTTTATTATCCATACTTTCTTATATATGATATCAATGTTCTCTTTCATGGAAGTATCAATCATGATTTTACAATCACAAGCTATGTGTCCATAGTTATGAAATTTGTAACATTCAATGTTACGTGGGGCCACATAAGCATTTCTTGCTTGAAAATTTATTTTATAATATCCACAATATACAACCTTATGTCCAAAGTTAGTAAAATAAAAACAATGACCATAGAAGAAATTTACATACCTGGGAGTGAATGATATTCTTTCTCGTGTATTCCTTCTAAATTTCTACCTTCACTGATCATGATCATGATTGAATATTATTTATGTCTTGAACATGGATGGTCTTCTTGAAAATGTATCTTGATTAGTTTTCTTAGATTCTGGTTGACCATGATTCCTTCATTTGAGTAATTCTGCATAACTCTTTCTCTTTTCTTCATTCTTCTTTTCTAGCAACCTAGAGTGCTTCTCTTCATTCTCTACTGCTAATGTAAATGTTTCTATCTCTTCAACGTTCTTGTTGAGATTGACGAATTTGAATCTTAGTGTGACAACTTCTTCTTCAAGAATCTCAACCTCTTCTTCTTTCTTCATTATTTGAGACTTCATGACTTATTTTGTTCTCTTTGCTTCTTCAATTTGGATTTTCAATGTAATTGTTTCTTCTTTGAGTCTTCTCTCTTCTTGACCGAATTATTCCTCAAGCCAGTTTAAGTCATCGGTTCTTTCCTTGAGATGATCTGCCAATATTTTTTCTCTCTTTTCTACTTATTCCTTTTGTGCTACTATGTTGGCTTCCAAACACCAATTTTGACTCTTGAACGTTTCTTCAATTTATTTGGATTCTTTCAACTGATCCTGTAGACCTGTAATAATATGATGTACTTCTTCCGCGATTTGAGGACTTCTCTTTAGCTTAATCAATTCTTACTTGAGGAGTTTCTTTTACTTTTTTTCTTTGCTTAATTGAGTGAAAACATAGTTAAATTCTTCCTCAATATCCACTTCACCCTCTTATTCTTCTGATTCCGTCTGACATGATGAACATATTTCTTCTTGTTATGTACCTGTATCTTCTTTGGCATTATATAAATCTATAATGGAAGAAAAATAGATATGATGTAGCTTATCCCAAAGTTCTTTAGTTGATGAAAACCATCCCACTTTGTCCTTAACTGAATCAGGTAATCCTTCCAAGATAAAATCCAATGCTATTT
Source organism: Picea glauca (assembly GCA_000966675.3). NCBI lineage: Eukaryota > Viridiplantae > Streptophyta > Pinopsida > Pinales > Pinaceae > Picea > Picea glauca. The sequence continues at coordinate 31,141 of JZKD02S1802215.1, forward strand.
TGTTGTTCCTTTTCAATTCCTTGTTGGCTGTAGTTTTTGGTTTCTTTGTAGCATAGTATCCTGAAATAATTGAGTGTCGAACATCATACCCATGTGCATGTAAAAATGTTTTCATTCTATTTCTCCACATCTCATACTTCATACCATTCTGACCAACGAACTATAGTATTCCATTTCTATAAAAAATGTTGCTCTCCATGATCTTCCTTCCAGTGGTTAAATTTTTTTCTTGAAGGACCTGATCTGATACCAATTTTTGGATTACTAAGAGGGGGGGTGAATCAGTAATGAACAATTATACCAATTATTAATCCTTTAAACCACAATGCATATTCTTTTACTTATTCAACCATGTTCATCTGTTCATCATCAATATCCTATTGTATCATAAACATTAACATTCATCAATGCATAATAAACAATAACAAACGCATCCACACAATGCACAGTAAACCAATATTTACGTGGAAACCCAATGCGGGAGAAAAACAAGGAATGCTTTTATTATATGTCAAGAATTACATTCAAGGGAGCACCAACTTCCAATTCTCCAGCTACAACTAGAAGGAGGCTCTGACCCCCTAGTTCCTCAGGATACAACCTGAGGGAAGCTCCAACTCCCCAATTCTCTTGATACAACTAGAAGGAGGCTAAAACCCCCTATGTTCTCTGAATACAACCGGAAGGTGGCTACAACCACCTATCCTTGCATCGTCCAACCACTCTGATATATAAGTAGAATGATGGAACCATTGTCACACTGCCACTATGAGATATATTGCAATAAATTGAACCAATCTGTGCCACTGACCTGTAATCAACATATGTCAATGTCATGTAACCAACCTGTACATGTGCCTTGCCTCTACCAACAAAACTAAATACACCAACCACATGTACCAATACTCTCCTCAATATATCAGATCTGATAACATAGATCTCATACCCAAAATCACAAGAATATCACTCAAACCATGTGCCAACAATGCACATAAATCATGCACATAAATCATGTACATCAACCATGTACATCAACAATATACAAAGATAATAAACAACATGTACCAATCATGTATCAACAACAAACCAAACTATGCCTCAACAAGATGTATCAATATCACCATGTACTTCAAGTATGTATCTCATCCATGTACCCAATCATATACCTCTACCATATACCAATAACATACACCAAGATAACCAATACGATACCTCTAGCAATGCACCACACTCTTCATAAATCAAATACCATAAATCCTCACATCAACCATGTGCCACAACTTCATTGTTATATAGCCTCTATTTGTACCAATAACTTTTACAACTTACCTCAACCAAAAGCCCTCAAATATGAACCAATACTAAACTTTAGTAGATCTACCTCAGATCAACTCTAAAACAAGCCCTAAACTTCCAAGAGGGCATCCAACATATTCACAATGAAAACGCTCAACCAGATTCATAGATTCAACACTACACATATGAAAACCATACCTTTTTCTTCTTGTAGCGTTCTACATGTTGCGGTTTTGTTGCTGCTGCAATTTTTCTACCGTACTTTTCTTGTTGTGATTTTTCTACCGCACTTTTTTTGTCACACTTTTCTTGCTATGATTTTTCTGCCGCACTTTTCCTACCACAATTTTCCTGCCACATTTTTTTGCCTCACTTTTCCTGCTGCACTTTTTCTGCCTCACTTTTCCTGCCATGAATTTGTTGTCACACTTTTTCTATATCAATAGTACCTACCCAAATAAACTTTCACAAAAATAGATATTCAATGATATTCAATAGGTGCTAATGTGAGAGCCATTCTCTCTTATTTATACTTCCATGTAGCTTCCTCAAGGGGTTACCTTCTAACCAACTTAACCCAATTTCCTTCTTTTAGG
>JZKD02S1802215.1:63806-83891 GCA_000966675.3 Picea glauca
TGAAGGTGATCCCCCATAACTATGTATTTCTACAAGGGAGAGGAATATCCATGCTCCACTAATTATTTCTCCTCCTTGCAATCCAATGTGTCCCCGTGAATCTCGTTCTACACCTTTGCAGGCCCCTGTGAACTAACTCTCATCATCATATGCCCTTGTATACTCATGCAATCCTCTGTATCCTCCTGCATCATCACGTATCCAAGGTGTATTGTTGGGTCAACCTCTATATGGATTTCATGCACTACTAAAACAGCAATGGAAGTGTCCTCATAACTACCCTTGGATCTGTAATCCCCAGGTGTATATGTAAGACCAATTGTCTCATAACACCTCATTAATGGTGGTCCCTATGACACATAGATATCCTCCAATGTCTCTTGGTCACATATATTCATATCCATCAACGATCCTGGGTTTCCCTCATGCACCTCCATCAACTGGTGCTCCTCTACGAACTCACCAACATCCTCTAGTGAAGTAGATGAAGTAAACATCTGGCTCTCTGCTGAGATAGATGTAGTGGATCCCTGACTAGTCTCATCAAGGAGATCCTCTAATATGGACCCTAATTCTTGAAGAGACATTTGTGTTCCTTCCAAGAATCCCTGTGTGCTCGCCAACTCATGAGTGATTCGGTCCACCTCAATCTCCTTCTCCCTTAGTGATATGTGATACATCTCGCCAACCTCCAATAGGTAATCTCTATCCATCAACAACAACTGGTAGTCGACCCTCATCACAGTCATTGTCTCCCTGATTGTATGGAAGTCATCAATGGAAATTCCCCCATCTAAGTTATCATATGCCATTGAGGCCCTCCAACAATATCCACCAATGTGTGTGTATCATCAATGCATCTAGTGGCTACCATGATCATGTCCTCACTGAATCTCAACTGTCCTATCAAGTGTCGTGACTCCTGATCACAATCTTGTTGAGGTGCTACCTCCTGCCTCTCACTTCTAGTGTAAACAATGGAATCCCCAACAACACACTCCTCAAAATATAAGGCATTGGAATTCCCACTGTCCACTGTGCTACTAAGTCCTCATGTATGCCACTGCACACCATCACCAACTGGGACCCCCATCTGAATCACACTATATCTTGTATGAGCATCTATATCCTCCTTTTCACTTACCCTGCTATTATCATATGTGTCTGGATCCCATACAGATGTGTCAAAACATGTTTTATGTTCATCCCAACCAATAAGGAGTGCATCTTCATCACCGTAGATTGATCTTGTACGTAAGTATCCCAACCAGCTGTCAGTCTCCACAACTTGATCTATCAATGGAATCCCCAAAAGGGGTGACTCACTCTCCCCATACTGATAGGTATGTATATAATCATTTGTCTCTAGTTCATTCCTCTCATCGTAGGTCAGCATATTTACATGTCCCTTGTGTTCAAGTACTACAAAAGGCTCCTCTACCATATCAGGAATGCCACTAATATCCTCATGTGTCATGGCTAGCATAGGTGTCTGAGAAGATGAAAAATGTGTCACGGTCATCATAGAAAGATCATCATCCTCCATACATGAATTATTATAATCCATGTATACCCCCAAAGGTAGGTCATCCAACCTCTACATCTCATCAGGCCTAGGTGCTAACACATCTGAATCCTCACAAGTGTCATCACTATGTTGAAGTGTTGAGTCCTCAACACTACATGATAGGGAAGCTAAAGATCATGCGCTATCATCATGTCCATCCAATTTTCCATATAATTAACAAGAGTCCCGAGACTTCCCTAATGAGGTATCTATGGCCTCATCCTCATACGCATCGTCCTCATCACTATCATAGTGCACCTCAATGTAATGCACTCTCCCTTTACCCCTGCATCTGTGATCTAGCTCCCAAGGCTCTTTGCAGCTGTAGCAAAGTTCCCTACTCCTAATGGGTGTAGGCTCAATATTTTCTCATGTCAATCCACTAATTTGTGGGGATGTATCCTCTTTCCCTTGCCTACACCATTCTCTAATATTATGTATTTCTGATATCCACTCATATATGGCTTGATCCAATTTTACCTGAAGCTCTTCGTGGTTATCCATTCTCTGAGACTATTAAACAACATGCTATTTTCTCATTATTCAATCAGATATTTTCTCCTTATGGAAGACCCATCAATATGGGAGGAATCTTCGCTTTGATACCACTGTAATGTTCCCAAACAAATTTGCTTGGAACATTTTAAGTTTTATGTTTTTTAGTTGTCGTGTTTTTCCAAACACTTTGCATATTTTTATCTTCTTGAGTTTCGTTGGGTTTATGGTGATGATTATTTGTGTTTTTTCTTCCAACAAATTATAAATATATAGAAATGGAATATACTCAACAATATGCAAGACAAATAACACAAGAAATAGCCACAAATACCTAAGATCTGATTTTATTTGGATATATAGATGACCTCATACAAAATGGAGCAGATATGGAATACATATAAGAGAATAGAGTGTATGGATGATAATTCCTCCAAGATACAATAGAGAGATGAACATATAGGATTCCAAAATCCTCCTCAATGTGGATACAAAATATCTATAACTCCAAGCCTTTTCCTTGTTGTAGATGATTGTCTTTCCTAGAAAAATTCACCCTCACTGGCTGTAGCAAGCTAAGATTTCAACCTCCTTGAAGATGGCCCCCAAACCCTTTGAAAATGATTCCAAACTATAAATCAAGAGATATGAAAACTCCTCGGTGAGCCTCCTAGATATTGGGTGATATATCACCCTCCAAAACACTAGATCCCCTATGTACAATGCGCCCTCTTGAAGAGAAACACACCCTCTTGAGAGATGGGATGAATAGGTTGAAGAATCCACTCCAATACTGATGCAAAAGTGCCCTGGGGATAAATAATACCTCTAAAGAGAGATATCTCTCATATCTGAAGTCTACAAACCTCCACGAAGTCCTTAGTCAAGAAAGTGCGCCCTAGCTCTAGAGAAACCTACCAAAAATGCGCCCTGCTTCCTCAATTTCCACTGTAACTAAATGGTAACTAATGTAGAATGGCGAGGGAGGAATATTTCACCTCCATGACCAATGTTGGACCAGGTTGGGTCAAATATTGCACCACTGAGCTGATCTCTAGGGTTTGTTCAGTCAAAACCCTCAAAACCCCCAAGTGCACGGGCTCTTTAGTAAGAAGCCAGACATCAAAATGATAATCAACATCATGAGATAATAGAGGGCCCTATCTCTCTTTTATCCCCCCTTTTCATATTTTCCCTCCAAGTGAATTTTACTTTATTTTTATTATTCTTTAATTAAACCACTTTATTACTTAATGGGTCTTTTACCTCTAAAAAGTGATTTATTCATCCCTCTGGCTTCTCTGGCCACTAAAAGTCACTTCTCATCATCTAATATTGTATTGATCTTCCTCCTGATTCTAATGAGATATTACACTAAGAGGTTTCTCCAAGTATTATTCCCAAAATGACCTTCTTAGTGAAATTAATTAAAATATGACTCATAATAGCTCAAAATTATGGAAATCGTTGGAATAAAATGAAACCAAAACCAAGTTGTGTGGAATGGATCATGATGATGAAATATGATGAAGGATGCAATTCAAGCCCAATAAAACTCCTTAATAACTCATGAACGCGTTGTCACCCCCATATGACTACTCTAGTAGGCATAACACTCTGTAATATAATAATGTCCAAAAATGGGAACATTACATTTTTGTACCCAACAAACCCAGTAATAGAAAAGAAGGTATGTTATCTCTTACATGTACCCACTAGACCTTGCAAAAACATTTCCATGGATTTTTTGGGTGGTTTACCGACAACTTAGAAGGGACATGACTATTTATTTTTGGTAGTTCATAGGTTCAACAAGATGTGCATTTGTATCCATTTTAAAAAGACCATCAAAGGACAAGAAGCATCAAACATGTTTTTTGAACATGTTTGGGTGCACTTTGGGATACCAAGGAACATCATCTTAGATGGGGATACTATATTTATCAATGCCTTTTGGACCACACTATTGCAAAATATGGACACTAAGATAAAGAGATCTACAACAATCCATCCACAGACATATGGGTAGACAGAGGTAGTCATCATGACTTTGGTGTATCTCTTGAGGGGTTACAATCATAAGATAATGAATACTTGGGATGAAAATATGATCTATATTCAACACTCTTATAACATATCAATCCGCACTTCTAGTGGTAGGTCCCCTTTTGAAACGTGATTTGGGAATTTTCCTCCTTCATGCTTAGATGTTGTGTATGGAAAACAAGGAGTGAGGGAAGACATCACAAGAGAAACATTGAAAGTGGATAAATTTGTTGAAAAAAATAGTAAGATCCATTTTCAAATATAGGAGGCACTGAATAAGTCATAGGAAAATTACAGGTCCAAACATGATCAACATAGAAGCGAGAAGTCATTCAACGTGGGAGACAAAGTTTGGTTACAATTGAACAAGGAAATACTAAAGGGTCCAGGTAAGAAGATCAAGGCTTTATGGTATGGCTCGTTTGAGGTATTGGAGAAGGTGGGAGATAATGTCTACATACTTTGTCTACCCACAATACATGCACATTTACTCAATAGTGAATGTGGAGAATTTTAAATTATATGAGTCTTCCATGTTGGATCAGGAGGAGTAGTTTCTACATATGATAGAGGTATTAGCAATAGATTCTTAGGTATAGTTAACATAAGACACATATTTTCAAATATAGTCTAGAACTGCAATATAGGGGCAACTTGACCTTTGGTAGATTGAGTTGAAATGACAACTTTTAGGAAAAACAAAATGGTACTCTAGGGAGAAGGTAGAGGAAAAATTGCATAACCTCATTCAATAAATATTTTTGGGAGAAAAATACTCCCTAAATGGGTAGGTATGATCCAAAATATATCATCATATATTTTTCATCTATCTTGGTACTTTACGAGTCGAAACAATTGGAGGAATTAACTTGCAGGGCCATTTGAGTGGCATGCCCAAGTTTGGAAAATTGGGGTCTAGAACCTTTCAGAACTATTTTGAGGCATTAAATGGATTTTTTTGGGTTATAGTGTCCAAAAATTGTGCACAACCTCAATTTTGATATACACATTGAGACCTTTTCCAATAGTGTGAAAAAACACCTTTATCGGAACTCATATGTGAAAGTTATGCATCCCGCAAGTTGACCTACCTTGTTGACCACCATGGTACAAGTGTGTAATTTTAAGAATATCCTATAAGTTCCAAACTTTATCACTAATTAAGGGTCGAGGATGAAAAAAATCATAACCCTAGATGACTATCGGGTTATGTTAAATATTGGGTCTCTAGGAGGAGAAAGGGTTCCAATCTTTAGCATTGCATTTTTTCCATAGTTGAGTAGAGAATCTAGGAGAGGTATCTTGAAAGTATAACAGAGGAGGAAAATATTTTGTAGCATCTTTACAGGCCACAATGTCAAAGGAAATGGCACAACGAGTGCCTCTTTCTTTGTATTTGCATTTCCATAACTGAAGAAAAGAGAGAGGATCATAGGCCTTACCTTCTAGTTGGGTTTTATCCCATATTAGGTTTCCCAAGAAAAATCTTGTGTTCATTTGTGTATGGTGTGTATATTTTTCTATTCTCTCCTTTTCATATTCAATTATCCTCATAAATATGAGCAATAAGAATCTGAAGTCTAAGAAAATAAATTTCATCATCTAAGATTTCAGAATAGTAGAAGATTTGTTGTAATGAATTGTTCTAGTGGAATACCCACAACAATTTATATATATATATATATATATATATATATATATATATATATATATATATATATATATATATGTTTTGTTAATGATGACCCTTTTGAGAGATACAAGATCTTTGTAGATACACGTTTGGGTGCACTTTGGGATACCAAGGAACATCATCTTAGATGGGGATACTATATTTATCAATGTCTTTTGGACCACACTATTGCAAAATATGGACACTAAGATAAAGAGATCTACAACAATCCATCCACAGACATATGGGTAGACAGAAGTAGTCATCATGACTTTGGTGTATCTATTAAGGGGTTACAATCATAAGAAATTGAAGACCTGGGATGAAAATATGATCTATATTCAACACTCTTATAACATAGCAATCTGCACTTCTAGTGGTAGGTCCCCTTTTGAAACATGCTTTGGGAATTTTCCTCCTTCATGCTTAGATGTTGTATATGGAAAACAAAGAGTGAGGGAAGAAATCACAAGAGAAACATTGAAAGTGGATAAATTTGTTGAAAATATTAGTAAGATCCATTTTCAAATATAGGAGACATTGAATACGTCATAGGAAAAGTACAGGTCCAAACATGATCAACATAGAAGCGAGAAGTCATTCAACATGGGAGACAAAGTTTGGTTACAGTTGAACAAGGAAAGACTAAAGGGTCCAGGTAAGAAGATCAAGGCTTTATGGTATGTCTCATTTGAGGTATTGGAGAAGGTGGGAGATAATGTCTACATACTATGTCTACCCCCAATACATGTGCATTTACTCAATAGTGAATGTGGAGAATTTTAAATTATATGAGTCTTCCATGTTGGATCAGGAGGATGAGTAGTTTCTACATATGATAGAAGTCTTAGCACTAGATTCTTAGGTATAGTTAACATAAGATGCATATTTTCAAAGATAGTCTAGAACTACAAGATAGGGGAAGCTTGACCTTTGGTAGATTGATTTGAAAGGACAACTTTTAGGGAAAACAAATTGGTACTCTAGGGAGAAGGTAGAGGAAAAATTTCCTGACCTCATTCAATAAATATTTTTGGGAGAAAAATCCTCCCTAAATGGGTAGGTATGATCCAAAATAGATCATCATATATTTTTCATCTATCTTGGTACTTTATGAGTCGAAAAAATTGGAGGAATTAACTTGCAGGGCCATTTTAGTGGCATGTCCAAGTTTGGAAAATTGGGGTCTAGAACCTTTTAGAACTATTTTGAGGCATTAAATGGAATTTTTTATGGGTTATAGTGTCCAGAACTTGTGCACAACCTCAATTTTGATATACACATTGATACCTTTTCCAACTGTGTGAAAAACACCTTAATCAGAACTCATATGTGAAAGTTATGCTTCCCGCAAGTTGACCTACCTTGTTGACCACCATGGTACAAGTGTGTATTTTATGAATATCCTAGAATTTCCAAACTTTATCACTAATTAAGGTTTGAGGATGAAAAAAATCATAACCCTAGATGACTATCGAGTTATGTTAAATATTGGGTCTCTAGGAGGAGCAAGGGTTCCAATCTTTAGCATTGCGTTTTTTCCATAGTTGAGTAGAGCGTCTAGGAGAGGTATCTTGAAAGTATAACAGAGGAGGAAAATATTTTGTAGCATCTTTACAGGCCACAATGCCAAAGGAAATGTCACAACGAGTGCCTCTTTCTTTTTATTTTCATTTCCATAACTAAAGAAAAGAGAGTGGATCATAGGCCTTACCTTCTAGTTGGTTTTCATCCCATATTACGTTTCCCAAGAAACATCTTGTGTTCATTTGTGTATGGTGTGTATATTTTTATATTCTCTCCTTTTTATATTCAATTATCCTCATAAATATGAGCAAGAAGAATCTAAGGTCTAAGAAAATAAATTTCATAGTCTAAGATTTTAGAATAGTAGAAGATTTGTTGTGATGAATTGTTCTAGTGGAATACCCACAACAATTTACACACACACACACATATGTGTGTGTGTGTGTGTGTGTGTGTGTGTGTATGTTTTGTTAATGATGACCCTTTTGAGAGATACAAGATCTTTGTAGATACACCTTCAAGTATTCAAATTGGATAAAGTGTAAGACTACAAACTTTTTCTATTTAAAGTTTGGTTCTATAAGTATGTATTAAATTTGCTTGTCTTGCTTAAAAAAGGTCCTAATTGCAAGTATTTTAATACGTGAATTATAATATGATTATCAAATATGTTGGCTCACTTTGACACTTGAGGTTCATAGAGGTTTTAACAAAATCCCAATGTAGTCTTGTATGCCTATAATTTCAACTTCCAAAGGAATGAGATCTCACTTGAGGCATGTTTGGGTTTCCATTAAGGATAATGTAGAGTAAATGCCAGAAATAATGGGGATAGGGAAATCATTAAAAAATCCATTCTTAACCATTTATATCAAAAGAAAAAAAGAAAAAAAACTCATAATATTGCATAGAAAGAATGAATGCATCATCCATATAAAAGAACATAACATTCACAGATGAAAAACCTCCAAAAATCTCCATTTTATTAGTAATGAGGATATATTACATCACTTCATAGTACAAAACATAGCCCATTGTTCCATCTCATAAAATAATAACTTTCAAAGACACGCATAAAAACTTCCATCATCATAAATACATGAAACACAACAAAGGAAACAACGCTTTATATCAAATAGATTACATACACACACACATACACACAAAGACTTTGAAATGCAGTGACAAAAGATTTGAAAAATGAAACTATGACCCCCCCTCATCAGAGTGTGCTTTGTGCCTTTAAGATCAAACCCATAGGTCTCTAGTGTAGCAACATCCTCAATGATATACATATTAGTGAATGGTCCTATGTGTATTTATACTTTCACATATCTATTGCACTTGTTGGTCGCATACTCAAGTTTTCATAGCTCTCCTATTTTGGATAACCATGCATCAAGGCTTATATGAATAATGTCGGAATATTCACCAATACTAGGAGGGGGTGAATCAATATTGAGAAAGTTTTACCATTTTTAATCACAACCCTGTAAATAGTAACTTATCAACAATGTCATTCAACAATGCATAACATCAAACACAATGCATAAGTTATTTTTACACGGAACACTTTTAATACATATGTATTGAGGTTTACATTCACAAGAAACACCAACTTCCAAGATTTACCAGCACCAACTTCAAGGAAGCTCCAACTCCCTGATTTACTAGCACTGACTRGAAGGAGGCACCAACCCCCTAGCTTTATGAGMACCAAATCAAAGGAAGTTGCAACTCCTCTCCAAGCACCAACTTGTTTACTGAAGACACCAATATTCTCGTGCACCACCCAACCAACRTTGTTTCTCAGGYACCAACCTGAAGGAGACMTCAATATCCTACCTTGCACCACCCTACCACCCTTGTTTCAAAATTGTTCTCACAATATGGTCTATTCCAATATTAGATCYGGGTCCTTAACTAATCTTCTACAAATCCCTCACACAAATTTGCACCAAATGTTGATGTCAAGCTGCTCACAGGTCACTATCACTGAAGATAAGTTATGTCACTATATTTTTTACTATCATTGATACATCAAAATTGGTTCTATATAGAAACTGGGTCCACATAACGATCCTAGRTCCACTTTGGTCCAGATATAAACCCCAACATCACTTCTTAAATTTATTTCAAACACTTGTTTGGGAGTWGTTTTTGGATTAGTCACAAACCATAACTTCCAACAAGTATAAATCCATACCTKTAATGARTCAAGGTATGAAACTTGTACCCAATATTATTTGATATCTTCTATGAAATTCCTCCAAKTTTTTCTCCTTCATTCGTCACTGAAAAAYAGATATAACAAAAATGGCAGACCTTCCTGAATTTTGGCCTATTCTGGAGAGCGAACTTGTACAACATTCCACACGCTCAATATTTGATATATGATTCTTAAACTCACACAAAAAMTACTGCAAATTGTACCATTTCCAATGCAATTGATCTCATATAATTTGGATCCTCTATGAAGAAGTTATTATTTTTTTACCCAGAACACCTATTTGATACTAGTTMCAWRASTAGTCAAAAACCCTATCTTCCACATAGTGTATCTCCAAAAGTAAAATGACCCAAAAGTAGAAATTTGTACCACATGTACCTTGATATGTATTCTTAACATCCTCCAAGTTTTTTTATCTTAATAATTCTAGAAAAKAAGTTATAGTGAAAATTCCAAGATGACCTTTAAAGAACATACCTTAGAACACATTATTACAAGACTTCATCTTCCCTTGGAACTTCGCCCTTCTTCACTTCATCTTCCCTCTGAAATTCTCTACCAAGATTCTGATAAGAGATCACAATATTGAATGATGAAAATGAGAGGTTCTTAATGTGTWTTCATACCCTTCCAAGTGTTTCCKTTACTTAACTTTAGGGTCGACCTATAAATTCTTGTTTGCAACACTTTTAGGGGAAAACTTTATTTTAATTTTAATTTCTCTTGTAGGCRCGAYTTTTCCTYGTAAACTTAATTTCATCTTTAGTTCATTSTACAATTAGGGATAACTTTGGATACTTCATTCCTTTAMTTCCTAGGTTTTTCTACCACACTTATGGGGCTTCTTTAAGGCTTCTTGACCATACCTTAYATTATCATCTTTAAGAAGGCACATMTCTTCAAYCGTGAGGAACCATGTGGCATGCCACCTACTGTTGGAAATGGATTGAAGAGGAATATCATTCAATGAAGGTTTTTMTTGCATTTTCAATTTACTTCACCCTATTTTTYTTCAATCAACTTTGGGCTTCATGACCACACATATGGGGCTTCCTAATAATATTTCCATGGCTTCTTGACCATATATTGTAACTYATTTTCTTAACGACTATGGCTTCTTGTGGGATTATCCAAAGTGTCTTCCCATGAGGGCCATGCTTAGGGATACACCAKAAGAAGACTAATTTGAATACTCCTTCAAATAAATCCATCACTTCTAAGGGCTTCTGGACCTGCTTCAGGGCTTCTTCTAGGGTTGAAATCAAYGGAAACTAATTTTCTAACAAGTAAGACCTCAACTTACACCCCTTCTCTTTGTTCCCCACAATAAAAAAGTAAATTGTGGTGATCTCAATGATCTATGGTCACTCCCCTACAAAATGGATTAATGGTCGTAGATTAGAATTTGTCATATAGTCCTTATTCCCTAGCTCAAATTCAAATCTTGAACTTGTAGAAAGAAACACAGTACCTGAGTTGTATACGATTCATAGGGAAGGTTGAAACACTAGAGTCCCTATATAGTTATAATAGTATTATTATATAGTTATTATATCACTAGTATTAAAAATAAGAAATTACCAATCCCAATATGTATTTTAAATAAGAAAAAAATGTTATTTTAGTATTTTTTCCATAACTTTTGATTCCAAACTCATATTTGGGCACTCTTTATACCAATATATTTTTTTGAAAATATCTACGACTTTGTTATTATACATTTTTTTCATATTTTGTACGAATTTTGTGGTGCATGCATTTTTTTATTGCAAGGAATATTTTGACATGAAAAAATATCTTTTGACATTTATGCATAGATGTTGATGTTGACCTCTATTTTGGATGCATCTTATACCATTTGAAATTTCTCATTGAGATCTACAATTTTGTTATTATATTTTGAGATTTATTACTATTTGTCTCAAATTTGCAAAAGAAAAAATATGGAAATCTTTTAACAAATATGATACATGGTAGAAGTGAGTTAAATGCTAGTCAAAGGTAGTTGCCATTATATTATTATTATATTTAACTATTATTATAATATAGTTAAAGCTGATCATCAAGATATTATTATTATACAATTAAATGTAGCCATCATTGTGTGTGTGTGTGTGTGATTGGCAGAATCAACAACTAGTCTGGCATGTACTCATGTGACATGTGGTCGTGTTATCCAAATTATACCACTATAACCTCCAGGTGTGCCCACCTTGCTTGTCATGTTATTTGACTTCTACCACTATAATCTCCAGGTGTTCCCACGTTTCCTCACACACGACACACAAAGTAAGTCGGAGTTTTGAACCGATGACTTCACGTAACAAAGTGCCTTAACAAAACACTCCATCACCTACTTCCCTACACCTCGGGGGCATTATTATATAGTATATTATTGCTATATGATGTTATACATTATTATATTATAATATAATGGTATATTATATTGTGTTCCAATTATCTATTATATATTCATAATATAATACTTATTGTACTTTCATTATTATTATGTGTTAATATAATATATTATATTAACAAATTATGTAATATATTATTATGTGTTATATTATTTATTATATATTATATTATTCCTATATGATATTATATATTATTATATTATTATATAATTGTATATTTTATTGTGTTTCCATTATCTATTATATATTCATAATATAATATTTATTGTACTTCCATTATTATTATGTGTTAATAGTACATTATTTATTGTATGATATTTATTATCATTTATTGTTTGTGCACAAGAATATAAACTTATCATTATTATCTTTAACTCTCACCTTATAATTATAGGTTAGCCCAACTTATATGGCAATGTGATGTTGCATACACAACATATTATTTTATAATTTCATTAAGAAGCTCATTTTTAGACCAAGTTCCCTCTTATGGGGCTTTGAAGAATCGTATGTTGTTTAGGAGCAGGTAGTCCTTGAGGTGAGGAGTACACTCTTTGCACCTTTGCAATGATAGGGTATAGATGAGTAAGATGATCCCTAGTGGAGTCACCATTTCCATTGTAGGGGAATTTGTTTATACTAAATAGTGATCCCCAGAGAGTGGGTTGATCTCATCAGTAGAGAAAGAGGAATCTTATATTCTTACTTTTAAAAAATCATAAATTATGTTATCAATACAAGATAGAGGAAAGCGAAGAATAAATATGGTTATGTGATTAAGCCCTTGTCCATTTTAAGCAACTCAAATAATGAATAATTCAACAATTTTTGGTCTTTATATCTGCACACAAATAAAACAACAAGAGCATTCCTCTAATTCATTTTAGCATAAAAAGTAAATAATATAAATCCAAGTAAATGAACCCTAACTATTTTCAAGATAATTGATTCAACCATAATTCCTAAATTCAGATAGAGATCAACATTACATGAATAGTCGAGGAATTAGGTGGGGGTGGGTGAGGAAGAAGAGATATATTTATTATAATAATTCAATTATAAACAACAAAATTATAATTGACTTCACTACTAGCACCTTTGTCACTTGAGCTTGGGTCCCTCCAACTTTGACCACTTATTAAAATCATATACGCCAAGGATCATAATCTTACTATGGAATGGGAATTAGAGGAAGAATCAAACCCTACTCAAGTCCATACTAAAATTGTAGAACCAGGAGGATTTTGTTCAAGAAGATGGTAATTTTTCCAGGTTATATTTCTGCGAGGAAAATCCTCGAGTACTTCCCCTCATTTTGAGGATGGTGACCAAGGTAAACCCTAGAATATTCAAGGCACAAGGACATTCAATAACAAGGCTCAAATCCATTACAACAATATACCCATTAAGAGATTCAACATGTCACTTGCAGGAATTAAACATAGGTGGGGAGGATAAAAATCATTCCTCCCAACCACCCGAGCTAAACCTAACTGACTCAAGAAGAGGATATTATGGCCAAAGGATAGTAGATCTCAAATTATCTCTCTAGAATAAAGGTGCAGTGTCCCCTCTCCCAACTACGCACCATTAATTTATGTGAGTGAAACATGGTTCCAGTTGGGGAGAAAAATTCAAAGTGTAAACGTGTATGGGATTCATACTCTCTACCCAAGACTCATGCATTATACATTTATTTTTTATATTTTTGGGTCATTTTAAGAATTATCATGTGTTTCTAACTGACAACTTGCAAGTTCTCATGAGTTTCACTTCTAAAAGTTTTGAAAAGAAGGAAAAGGGAGTAATAAATATGATAGAATGATATGAAATTAACTTGGTGGGCTAGATTGAGTGGTTAAGAGCTATGAATAGAAAGTAGGAGATCTCATGGTCAAGTCCCAAGATTGGCTACCATTATGTACGTGTGACGTATACCCCCACCTCAACAGGGCCTGCTGACCTCCTGGTCTAAGGATCTCTTTTATCACTGAGCCGAAATGTCTCTTCCGGTCCACTGCTAGGACCTTCAATCGACCAAAACCACATGTCCTTTAGCAAAACCCCACATGTGCAAACTAGCACAGGGTGCGAGTTCTCTTCCTACGCGAACATGCCGCTACGTCCGTGTGCCAACTCAACACCACTCTCACTTCGTAGTTTCGGGAATGTTGGTGGGATACAACTCCAACACCCCAACCTCCACAACTCTGAAACCCGAAAAGGGCCTAGCAAGCGCTAACCTTCTGTTCTATATGCTTGATGTGACCTTCCTCTAGGAACTGAGTTCCAACTCCCAATTCTTTCAGGATTTCGCAATTTGGAGAATCAACAAAAAACTCCTCCTTTCCTTCCAAGATCCCTGTTCCCTGGTGACCAAATCTCTGAACCACACTCACACTAGATCGATGGTTCATGGGTCCTGCTATCCAACGACCTAGATTCAATCTGGATTTCATTATCGGGGATTTGAAAACCAAGGCAAAACCTTTTTCTCCCAACTCATGACCCCTGATATCCCGAAACAAACCAACGTTCTAGATATATTGGGATCGACGACCCCTATCTCTCCTGAGCTTCAAGAGTTGAATGGATCTTTGCCTTATCTTCCTCGCAGCTCTGTTTGATCTGACGGTTCACAGCAAATCAACACTTCTCCCTTGAGACTTTCCATCGTCTGTCTAGATCTCAATGAGTCCCTGGTCAAGTAGCTCGACACTAACACTTTGAACTTGATTCCCCTCGGGCGATTGCAACTTTCGCCCCCCCTTTGAAGTTTTTGAACAACACTATCCTTCATGAGCTTGTTTCTCCTGAAAAATTATGGATTCTAAGGAATCTTGCGCACACACCTTGCATGTCTTCGCAATAACCTTCGGGTATCCAACAATTCCTACTATGTGCACTCCTTGCAACAAAGATTCTTCAATAACTCTATTGGGTTAAATAAATCTAACACTCTCCTCATCTTGTGCACTCCTTGCACGACTCTATGCCACACTCACACTTCTCTTGGTATAAGTTAATGCTATCTCTCCTGATCTTTCTGAGATAAAACTTAGAATCCTATCGACACACTCCTTACGAACCCTTAATGCACTTCCTTGTAGGATTTCTTAGGAAGATAAACAATTGAAACTTATACTTCTCCCCTCACAGACTTCATACATTCACCATGAAATCACAAGCATACATATAGCATTGAAATAAATGTTGTAACAAAGAATAGAAACAGACTGTAACATACCATTTCAAAAGATAAATACAGCAACCATGACACACCATGAAATTTGGATCGAAAAATTCTCATATTATCCAGTGCTTCTATACATGGCTCAATAGAAACAATTTTTCTTCATACAAATTATAATTCTATATTCCTCTCTAGTCTCCAAATCTTCTACAACAGAATTACAATCCTCAATAAAATTACAAACGAGAGAGTCTTCTTGAGTTCCTCCCTCTCTCTTCTCTAAGCTATCTTATCAAAATTAAAAGCTATCTACTAAAAAATTATTACAATAAATGCCTCCTTATCCGACAGATGACATCAATTCCCATGATCTGTATTACAATCTCCCAAAAACATAAATGCAAATACATCCTCCCAGATTTTACATTAATGCTTTATCTTTCAAATTCAAAACATCCTCAAAATGTGTGCTGGTGCATTTCCAGTTGTTTTCACCTTTGCGCTTGCTTTGTTGGCTTGCTTACACTGCTCCTGCATCAACATGGGCCTCACTCGTTGTCCCTATTGGGTTAGTGTGCAATAGTTTATGTGGGTTTCTTTACACTAGGAACCATCCTCAAAATTAGGGGAAGTACCTAAGGGCTTCTCAAGGATGTATTTCCAAGGAAAAAAGAAGAATGATTTTCAATTCCTGGAATGAAAGCATGTAAGTGGCTTGGCTCAACTATGATGGTCAAAGGAGACCAAATATAAGTATAATAAGTACCAAATCTCCCCACACAAAGGTTTTAGGCTCCAAGAAAATTGCATCATGTTCATGATCTAGCACACATCTATCAAGGATATTATTAGTGCCCAATTTATATAATTACCTTGCGATCAACTGGTAATTTACAACATAAACTACTGGCTAATGCCAATGTTTTCCATCATATCCTTTTGCATGAAACTACTTATTAAGAATATTGTGAGATTATCCAAATACTCAGGGATGACTTCTACATAGAATAAGTGGACACTAAACAATTCATTCAACATCCTTGATCATCCATAGACTATATCTACAAAATATGATATGGTCCTATATGCTTCTTTCTAGGCTTGACAAAAACTTCAAAAAAAAATTCCTGGAGTAGTAACAACCATCTATATATCCTACTTTATAGAAATAGATTTTCCAGTAAGTATTTAAGTACAGAGTGATCAATTTAGAACTTAAAATATGTTGAAACTTTTGTAGTGCATACAACATTGTTACACCTTCTTGTTCTATAGTGGCATAATTCTGATTTTTGTGAGACAACTTCTTGTTGGAAAAACACATTGCGAGACATATCACACCTTCACTTATTCGATACAAAATACACTATTTTACTTTGCATGACGTATCCACACGTACATGAAAAATATTCTCCTAATTCGAGAAGACATATATACACATGGTGACCATTTTTCCCTTCAACTACTAAAATATTTGTTACAACATTTTATCCATAGAAAATGACGCAACCCCACTCTCACAGCAGTCGGTCGCTCCTCCAGGACCTTCAACAACGCGGCCCGAAGAGTTAACAACTCTTCTGACTCCCTTAGAAATCTTTTACCCACAGTGCTCTTCTCGGCGATCTCCCCCTTCACTAGTCCGGAAATCGGATTTCGCGGACTCGCGAACCTTGGGTGCACCTTCCGTGCAATATGGAACTCCGACTCCCGATCCCCGATGTCAACAGTCAACACCTCTGTGTATCGGAGATTTCCCTATCGGGAAATCGGCAGGTGAAAGGTCTTGATGCCCTTACCTTTCAAACCCCCGAATGTCGATGTTTGATGACACGTACTGTCCTCCACTCCGGCTCCGTGGGACCCGTCACAACTCGGGGCTTCACTGTTTCTCCATGCTCCCTTCGACCTTGAAAATGCCGAAGTGTCGAGTCCCGATGTCTCAGGATCTCGTGCCACCTGTCCCTCCGATGATCGACGGCTCCGATTAAATCGAGAAATCGCAACTCGCGATTTCAACGTGCATGCAACTCTTGCACTCGCCAAACCCGATATGCCGATATGAAATGGAAAACGAACTCCTCTGTGTGCCTACGAGTTAATTCCCTCGCAGCTCCTCCGCGATCTGACGGTCTGTGGGGTTTGAAAGATTTACTCCACAACTTCAAGTCGTCAATTCTCTTCCCCTTGAAGAGTTCTCTGCTTCACCACCTTCGTCCTGTGTGAGCGAAGCAAAGGTACTATCCCACCTGATCTTAGTTCCTCTGACTCCTTCAGATATCTCTCGAACACACTCCCTGTGCTCGGACTTCAAGCACTCCCCATAGTGTTGAAGTCTTCCAGGTCCTGTGCGCTCACAATCACATCAACCTGACTTTTCCCTTCTCAGACTTGCTACTGGAGTTCGGTTCGACCTGCCCTCACCTGCACGGCTCGAATAATACAAATCAACTCCGGGTTGAATGAGAATGAGAGTTTAACTGTAGAGCCTCCTCAACGCACTCTATGCGAAGGAATTCGACTGCACTCTATGCAGGAATCTCCTGGCCCAAACAGAGAAACAATTGAAACTCATTCACTCATTCTCTCAGGTTTCGAACCTGATATGCAATCACATACACAACATATAGAAGATAAGCATATAAAGAAGCAAATATGCAACAGCATAATATCAACAACACACAGAGATCAAACACATCCATGAAATTGAATCAAAGTTTTCCTATTAATTCAATGTATGTACATGGGGTTTCTTCACAACTCTCTACTCTTGTCTCTCTTGCTCCTCTATGCTAATGCTAAATAATCATCAATTACACAAGGAGGGTGCCTATATTCGTTTTCCCTCCTGGAAAATGAAACTGTCTAATCTACAGCTAACACTATCTACCAGAATTTAAAGCTGTTAAATGCCTTCTTATCTACATTACAAGTGCGCTCATAGGAATGCATTCATTCAAACGACGACGCAACAATATTTTCAAAGAAATTCAAAAAAGGTATGCGTTGGTGCTGTCCAACTATTCTTCTCTTTCCTCCACGTTGGCTCGCGCCATGACGTCATAGATGCTCCTGCATCAGAAAAGGAATATCCTTATGCATTAGTTCTTCCATTAATTTCACGATATTTGTTCTATAATTATTTATAAACCATATACAATAACTAGTGTGTCTGAGAGTAGAGAAAAACATTACAACATTCTCTTGTGGTGGAAGTCTGCAATAAAAACTATCTTCACGTGTTCCACCAATAAACTATCCTTATAGATAATTTACCCAAGCAACGCCCCAAAGTGAGAAAAAAAATACACTTCTTGTTATAAATAAAAAGTTACATTTACTTTCACCTTTCAAACATTAGCTTTGAACAAAGAAACATGATCTTTTAACAAGCAAAATAGCTTCCTATCAAAAACTTCTAGGAACTTATAGATATAACTGCTAAAAGTAATGTTAGAAAACACAATAGTAACATTCTTTATACCAAATGACATCACATTATCTACAAAAGACCCTTATTCAACCAAAAAAGTGATCTTCATATTATCTTTGTTTGTGATATGGACTTGATGGTATCTTGAGAAACCATTTACAAAAATCATGTTTCATTCCTTGTGACTATCTCCAATATTTCATCATTGAACGATGTTAGAAAAGGATCATGAACATAAACCTCATTAACAGTTCAAAATCCACACATACATGGATTCCTCTTGTATGTTTATTCTAAATGACAATGGGGCTTATCCATTCATATTATTCCAATGGGAAAATCAATTTGGAGACTAGAATTTTATTGGCCTCCTACTTGAGCTACTATTTATAATGTATATTAATAGAATATGTACTTTTCTTGGTGGGTTTTTCACATTGCTTCACTTTGATTTTCATTTCACTGAACTCCCTTACTACACCCTTCATTTTGTGAAATTTTGTGGAAACAAATCTTGGTAATCCTTCAAGAAACCACAACTTCTGTGACAATAGCCTCATCCCAATTGTCCCCAATAAAAAGCATCTTTGGTGCATCCTATGAATTGATATCAATATTTTGGGTCTTCAATAATTCATGATAATACTTATACGCATTGTGATATCTTATAACTTAAACCACATCACCCCCTTTAGAATCATTGAATCATATATGGCATAATTCTTCAATAGAGTCTTATTTATCTTGTTCATTTACAGAAAAATTGCATGTCCCTTTCATCATATGAGAAAATGTTGATGTTCCTCGGGCCCTAGCATTTCAAATTCTTGACTATATTTGAAATGGAAACACTTTACCTTTTGCGACACTCAAGGAATCTATGTTGTAGACTTTGAAAAAATAGAAGTGTACAATTGGGACCATGGACCTTCCCAATCCTTACTTTGATGGTGGTGTTTTCATGTAGGTACCAAGTCATTGGAAACATCCCCATTATATGCACAAACTTGGGAACTCACTATCTCACCAAGTTCCTAGTCCTTGTCCAAAATACTTTGTATGTATCAACATATTGTTATGGGACTCTAGTTTATCATAGTGCATTTATGGTCTTGTTCACAGTTTGTGGGTCATTTATTGATTTAGTGGGATAATGGGTAATTACATTGTGGCATAATGGGTTTCAATTTAATAAATAAACTATAGGAAGAGTGGAGTGATGAAATCCATTAATTAACCTCTTCCATTAGTATTAGGGGATTATTGGGTTTTTTATCCCTTTCCCATGGGTGCATTACATATTATACCTTGTATTTGTTGATGATGGTATTCAATTATAATTATCACATGTACATTTTGTTTTTCTTCACTTATCCTATAGCACCTTCTTCCACATATGTTGATCCCCCCCAAAACCTATTCCAACAATGTGTAATTTAAAAATCATCCTCATTATTCAAAATCCAAGGAAATTCCACAACCAAAATTGAACTTAGTCGTGATGT
>JZKD02S1802226.1:44037-55319 GCA_000966675.3 Picea glauca
GCTTTGTCTGTGGAAAAATCGGACATAAATCCTATGAGTGTCCAGATAAGAAGAAAGATGGTGGTGAAACTCACATTGCCGAAGCTCAAGGATGGAATGTTGAGGCAGAAGACGCAGAGGGCGGAAGATCCTTAATGACGAGGAAAGTTCTCTTGAAGCCAGAGAAGGAGGCAGAGAGCCCAGCCCAAAGAAACAATATGTTTCAGACTGCTTGCAAACCTAAAGACAGAGTATGCATGGTTATAGTGGACAGCGGTAGCACAGGCGATCTCGTATCTACATAGATGGTAGAAAAGCTGGAGCTGGAGACTGTTGTACATCCAAGCCCATACATAGTTTCGTGGCTACAAAAAGGACATCGGGTAAATGTCACTAAACAATGTTTAGTTGAATTTAAAATAGGAGGATATAAAGATGAAATATTATGTGATGTCATTCCCATGGATGTTTGTCATCTATTGCTGGGTAGACCATGGCAATATGACAGAAACTTGGTTCATGATGGGAGAAAGAACACATACACCCTGGAAAAATATGGTACGACTCACATGTTGCTGCCAATTAAGGATAAAGAGGTGAAAATAGAAATGAGCAACACTATACTTCTCATGAGTGGGAAGGAACTTCTTAATGAGGTTAAGAAGAAGGAAGACACACAATTTATTGTGGTCAGGAAACCCAAAATTGTTTTGACCAGTACGAGAATAGATGATCTACCAGAAGAAATCTAGGAGTTGCTGGGAGAGTTTGTTGATATAGTAGTGGAGGAACTACCTTGTTCGTTGCCACCTATCAGGAGTATAATTCATCATATTGATCTTATACCTGGAGCCAGTTTACCGAACAAAGTAGCGTATAGGTTGACGCCATAGGAAAATGAAGAAGTTAAGAGTCATGTCCAAGACTTAATGGACAAAGGATTGATTCGAGAGAGCTTGAGTCCATGCACTGTTCTGACAGTGCTCAGCCCAAAGAAAGATGGAGGCTGGAGAATGTGTACAGACTCAAGGGCAATCAATAAGATTACCATCAGATACAGGTTTCCATTGCCAAGGATGGACGACTTGATGGATTGCTTGAGTGGAGCAAAGTTTTTTTCAAAGATTGATTTGAAAAGTGGGTATCATCAAATTAGAATGAGAGAAGGTGATGAATGGAAGACAACATTCAAGACAAATGAAGAGTTGTATGAATGGCTTGTCATGCCATTTGGCTTAACGAATGCGCCCAGTACTTTCATGAGGTTGATGAACGAAGTCCTGAAGGATTTCATTGGGAAATTTGTCATTGTATATCTTGACGATATATTAATTTAAATGCAGTAATGAGAATATTACAACAAGAGAAGTTGTTGATCAATATGAAGAAATCGTCATTTATGAGGACAAAACTCATTTATTTGGGTTTTGTTATCTCTGCAAATGAATTAAAAATGGATCCGTAAAAGATAAAGGCGATTAAGAATTGGCCATTGTCGAAGAGCGTGTTTGAAGTACGAAGCTTCCATGGTTTGGCTAGATTCTACAGGAGATTCATCCGAAACTTCAGTGGAATTAGCACACCAATGATGGACATGGTGAAGAAAAGACATAAATCTTTTCACTAGACAGAGGAAGCAGAGAATAGTTTCAATCTGTTGAAGAAGAAGATCACTGAGCAACCAATTCTGGTTTTGCTAGATTTTAGCAAGACATTCCAGGTCAGGTGTGATGCAAGTGGATTTGCAATTGGAGCGGTCTTGATCCAAGACGATAGGTTGATCACATATTTCAGTGAAAAACTGAATGAAGCAAAGATCAAGTAATCCACATATGACAAAGAATTCTACGCAGTCATACAAGCACTGAAGAAATGGAGACATTATTTGGTTCCCAAGGAGTTTGTTTTGTACAGCGATAATCACGCTTTGCAATTTGTGACTCAACAAGAGAAGTTGAACCAAAAGCATGCTAAATGGATTGAATACATGCAGAATTTTTCTTTTGTGATTAAGCATATTTTTGGAACTACTAACAAAGTTGATGATGCTTTGAGCAAGAAATGTTTGCTTATGCAGGAATTCAGAGTCAAGACTTTGGGTTTTGATAACCTCAAATAAATGTACAGGGATGATCCAAATTTTAAGGAGGCATATGAGGCATCTGGGAATCCAATTCTCAAGGACAGAAGTCAATGGACTGAATACATGATCCAGGGTGGATTATTGTTCAGGGGAAATCAGCTATGTATTCCAAAATGCTCCATGAGGGAGAATTTTCTAAAGGAAAAACACAGTGGAGGATTGGCCAAAAAATTTCGGTCATGACAAGACGTTCTCAAAGTTGAATGGCTCATATTAATCTCCAGGGATGAGAACAAATGTTAAGAAATTTGTGGACAAGTGCAGTATTTGTCAGCACGTGAAGGGAAGAAGGCAGAACACATGGTTATATCAACCATTGCCCATACATGAAAGGCCGTGGGACTCAGTGAGAATGGATTTCATATTGGGACTGCCAAGGACACAAAGAGGATGTGATTCGATCTTTTTGGTAGTCGACAGATTTTCAAAGATGGCACATTTCATACCATGCCAGAAAACCAATGACGCAACTCATATTGCGAACCTGTTTTTCAAGGAAGTTGTTAGACTTCACGGTTTGCCAAAGAGTATCATCTCTGATCGAGATACCAAGTTCGTAGGACATTTCTGGAGGACCTTATGGAAGAAGTTGGGGACAAGTTTGTCTTTTAGCTCAGCGTATCATCCTCATATGGATGGACAGACAGAGGTCATAAATAGGAGCTTGGGAGATTTGTTAAGAAGCTTAGTGAATGAACACCATAGTCAATGGGATCACATTATGCCACAGGCAGAATTCGATTACAATGATTCACTCAATAGAAGCACAGGGCAGAGTCCATTCTAGATTGTATATGGAATGCAGCCAAGAGGAGTTTATGAATTGAAAGAGGTAGATCAAGCTGAATTCAGAAGTGCTAGTGCAGAGGACTTTTCATAAGGAATGAAGGAGCTGCACAGCCGAATCAAAGAGCGATTGCAGAATTCAAGTCAAGAATACAAGCGGAGAGCAGATCAACACAGGCGAGAACTTCAATTTGAAGTTGGTCATCTGATTCTTGCACATCTGAGGAAGGAGAGGTTCCCAAGGGGAATGTATAATAAGTTGAAGATGAAAAAGATTGGACTATGCAAGGTCATAAGGAAATTTGGGGCAAACGCATATGAGATTGAATTACCTGATGGGGTCGGAATCTCACCGATATTCAATGTTGCGGATTTGTACCCTTACAAAGCTGAAGAAGCAGGAGCAGAGGATGAGCAAGAAGAAGTCCAATGGACAAAACAAATGCCTGTAGCTGAAAAGCCGCAAATGGAAAGAATAATTGACAAGAGGATTAGCAGAAAGACCAGGAGAAAGGAGCATTTTGAATACTTGGTCAAATGGAAGGGACATCCAGTTGAATATGCCAGTTGGGAGGATGAAGTAGCAATTCAAAAGCATGGACAGACTGTGCAAGATATCATGAATAGGAGTTCATGAAAATTTTCAAGCGAGGGAGTATGATGCAGGAGCATCGTACAAAGCCAAGGCACACACCTAGCCAAAGGAACAGTTGAACGCGCGGATGAAAAAGGACACGTTTTTTTTATGAAAACATTTTGAATTTTGAAAAACTGAAGCATTAATGTAATATAAAGGAGAAGCGTACTTACATTTATGTCTTGGAGATATGAAAGGATATGGAGAAATTATTCTCATCTGTCGGATGTAATAGGAATTTAAGTCAGTTAATGAAAGTAGGTAGATTTGATTTAATATATTAGACAGTTTAGAGGCGTAGGAGGGAAAAACGGATATAGACACCCTCACCCTTGTATCATTGTAACAGAGAACATTGTGATCATTCAGATTTGATAAGTTGGAGAGTTGTAGAGAAGAACCCATGTACATGAACACTTGAGTTAATATATGAAGCTTTGACTCAATTTTCATGGTGTTATGATGCTTATTGTTTACATTTGTTGAATGGTATGTTTGTAGTTGATTTGTTTCTTTGTTATGCATTCATTTCAATGTTGTGTTGTGTGTATGATTTCATGTTGAGTGTATGAAGTCTGAGAGAGAAGAAGAATGATTTTCAATTGTTTCTCTTCCTGAGAATTTCCTGCAATGAGTGCAGTGAATGTCCGCAAGGTGTGCGTTGACGAGGATCTAAGTTTTATCTCAGAAAGCTTAAGAGAGGTATTGTTGTTCTCATACCCGTAGAAGTGCAGGTGAAGCACAGAGCCGTGCAAGGTGTGCGCAGGCTGGTTGAGACTTTAGAACTTATCAACCAAGGGAAAAATTGAAGGACTACTGTTGTAGAGAGTGCACAGGGTTGAAGACTCAAATAACCAAAGGTTATTTGAAAGTTTGCCGCAAGGAGTGCGAGCGGGAACCTTTTGGAAGTCTTGAGTTTGCGAGTGAAAGCTCAGGAGAGATAACGCCTTTGAAGTGTTCAAAGGGAGATGGATATTGAAACCGTCGCATAGAAATTAAGTTCAGAAGGGAGAACACTCAGTCGTTGGGCATAAGTCATTAAGGAGTGAATCAGGCGGTCAAAATTCTCTGTGGAGAGCTTGCGAAGTCGCAAGGACCGTAGGATCCAGTGGAGCCGTATGGACGGTGAAAGGCCTTTGTGAAGGAAGTGTGAAGTTGCGAGAGTCATTGGATTTGGCAGAGTTGCAAGGTGGTTAGAGACCGGTGAAATCCATTACCCAGGATGCGAGGATCAATATGAGTCATTGATTCATTTCAACCCACATCATTGGATCATTTCGTGAATTCGGGGTTCGTGAGTTTGAAAGGCAGACCAAATTCTTTGGTTTCGTGAAGTATCGAGTTGCGAGGAGCAAGGAAGGAGATCCAAACCGTTGGATCCAAGTCACGGGAGAACCGTTGGATCAGAACCTTCACAGGGTATCATGTATCGCGAACTCAGGGGTTGAAAGAATTGGATTTCAACTGCAGAAGTCATGAAGTGTCGAGCGCTAAGGACTCGCGCGAATACATGGCACATTCGTTAGGTGGGGGCCGCATAGCTGACAGGTGATGGACACACATCACTTGGGAAGGAGTCAACCCATTGTTGACTTATCGCATTTTGGGGATTCATAAGGTAGGAGCACGAGGGCTCAACACTCCAACTTGCGAAGTTGTGAGTTGTGAAGGGTGCTAGAGTTAGGCCCTAGCCAGTGGCCGCTTGTAGAGGTGCTAGCAAGGAAGGGGCCATACCCGTATCGCATTCTCAGGTATCGAAGGTTTGGAGTCGAGGTTCTTCAATTCACAAACTCGCGAGATCGCAAGTCACGAAAGGTGCTTGCGCTAAGGCCCGGGTTGTGGTCGTGTGGAGGTGAAGACTCACACCTGGTGCACATGGTGCAGGTGGAGTTTTCATGAAGGACCAGTGGATCAGATTCGTTGAAGGTTTTAGCAGGGAACCAAAGGAGTCGCTTCGGCTCGAGGAGAATTTAGAACGATCCTGTGCGGATCTCAGCCCGAGGGCAAGGGGGTCTGCGTCAAGGTGTTGCAACCGTTGGACCCAATCGACGTAGCTCTACCCATTGGTTTGGTGCATGAAGAGACCTCCCATGCTCATAATGAGGGAGAGAAAGAAATATTTTTTTTTTTGAAATGATCTAGCATATTCCCACAACAAGTTCATGATATTCCACAAAAAGGAAGTGCCAAGTACAAGAAACTGTAGGATAAACATTGAGTGCCACACACGTTTCAGGTTGGTGACAAGTTACGGTTGCACTGGTAGAAAGAGTGACTCGTAGGTCCCCATAGGAATCTCAGACCACTCATATATGGTCGTCGTAACATATTGAGCATGGGACGCTATTAGTCAAATCCATTCATGGCATGACGAGAGTTCTTTTTTGCAATAGTGTGGCTCAAACATAAGAAGAAATATTATACACATTTAAGTGGATAATTTAAATGCGAGGTTTGAGTGTGTTCAACCATGTACAATAATTCATTTAGAAAGGCCTTGATTCTATTTTTTTTGTCTATGTGTAACTAGCTTCCCCAATAAGGAAAAAACACATTTTTGCATGCTTGGAAAAATGGTACATGCTTTATTAAACTAGCACCCATCTTAACCGAGATCGTTCATTTTCGAACGAATTAAATAATCGAGTTTGAGATTGATGAATGCAATGTTATTTTATAGATATTTTATTTCTTTTCATTACCATCATGGCCTCTCTTTTTGTAATTTTTTAGTTATAACATATAGAGTTTTTATTTTCCAAATTAATTTAATTTTTAACTACCCATCTCAAATTAATTTTTCTCTCTTTTTTTTTTTAATTTTAAATTTAGATTATTAAAACAAATCCCATCCATGTAATGAAAGAAATTAAACAAACTTTTGAAAAACAATATCTACATCATTGGCTAGCTGCAAAGGAAAAAAATATTTAGCAATTTTTTTTTGTTCCAAATGGAGGGGGATATTGAATCTAATATTGTGCAATCGAGAGGTAATAATGTTACTTGTGATTCACTTACCAATGTATTTTGAAAGGATTAAAGTTTGAACAAGGACTCAAAATTCATAAACTAAAATCAATTAGACATTGTAGACATTGTACCCTTTAGACCATTCATGGGTCTGACATTTTAGTTAGACATTGTACCCTCTAGACATTGTAGACATTGTACCCTGTAGACATAGTATATATTGTACCATGTAGATCGTTCACAGGTTTGACATTGTAGGTAGACACTATACCCTTTATACCACATTGTAGGTAGACATTGTACCCTTCAAACCGTTCATGGGTCTTGTAGGGTGTTAAAACTTGAGTCTTGCAGGGTATTTAAACTTGGTTGTAGCTAAGTTCTATAAATTCCAATTAAGAGAAATAATATTAATAGTTCTTGTGGGGTATTTAAACTTGGTTTCTCTAAATTCCAATTAAGAGAAATAATAATTTATTTAATGGAAACGGTTGAGAATTTATATTAAAAAAGAGATTTGTGTTGTCACGGATTACAAAAAGCAAAGTATTGAATTCTCTGTTCTTCTCCTAGAAAATTGTTTGACTGATGCAATCTAATTGCGCTAGTGGAACCGGTCCAGTAGGAACTACTGATTTTCCATGTAAAAATGGCTACATATGTAGACAAAATTAACAAATATTTACAATTCATCAAAAAACTTGTTTAGAGATTATGAGAAGCTTCCAAATCTTCTTGGAAATTTGATGGATTTTCTTCTGGTTGTTGATTTCCTTCTCCTGGGTTGGGCTAGGTTGGAGCCATCAGAGAAGCAGGAGGTACCAAAGGATTCTCATTGCTAGGTGCAGAGTGAAATATTGAGGGAATCCTTCAACCAATTGATTCATTAGTGTTTGTTGGGTGTTGGGGGCAGTCGGATGGATTTCCCATTTGTTGAGCAATTTCTCCAATATGCTCAGTGTTCATGTTGATCCTGCATATAGCTACTGCAAGTTGCTCTTGAATATGCATGAGTTCTTGTTTATGAAAATGGCCTTGTAAATTGGCAATACCATTCCGCAGCCCCTGATTTTCCCTTTGAGAATCCCTGAGACATGTATCTGTTCTTTATTTTGCGCGCCTAACATTCATTCGTAGAGAATGGAATTTCTCTCTCGATTCCTCGGAGACGCAGGAAGTGTAGGTGCAGGGGGATCTGGATCTCCGCCAAATGATGGTAAGAGGGCACATAAGCATAATGTCCTAGAGTTCATTGGAGAAATGCAGAAAGGTTCTTGAATGTGAGTGAATATTTTTTCATATTTGCGGGAGGGAGAGCACCTGCACGCACTTGAAAGTACAGGATGCCTGAATTGCCCACAAGTCGAGTAGATATCTCCCAGAGAAGAGAAAGGGAAATGATGCCATGGATTTTGGTAAGGGCACCAATGGGTACAAAGGAGCTGACAATAAGTTAAGATGAGGGACGAAAAGTGGGGAAGATGGCATGGGGGAGAAGGGGGAAGGCACGTGGTCATGGAGACGGAGCCATGTGACAAGGGGAAGGGCCCAACTGGGGGGGAGGGGATGGAGGTGTCCAGCAAGGAGGGGGTTTGGGAAGGGGGGAGGGGATGAAGGCGAGAGGGAAAAAGGGGAGGAGGGGTAGTCAGGAGTTCTGAAGAGGGTTTGTTACACCTCAAAATTACTCACTTCGATAGTGTCGCAAGTGTCATCATTACAAGTGTTGTAAGTGTCGCATCTTGTCCGCAAGTGTCGTATCTTGGCCACAAGTGTTATAAGTATTGTTAACATCATACTACCTTCTTTCCTATGTCATGCCTCCAATGACATGACAGGGACACTTAGGACACCTCAAAGACTAGTTTTGAAGAGGAGGAATCAATCTGCTAGAAGTACTTGCCTTTTGCCACTGAAAGAACCACTCAAAAATGGGTTTTGGAGGGGAGCGCTCCACTATACACTGTCAGGGAGAGCTAGCACTCCCTGGCCTTCTTTGGGGGATCGTTATAATTCTTTGGTGCCCCTTTTGGGGGAGTGCTACCTTTTCTGGGTGAAATTGGGTTTGTTGAGAAGAATGAGGGAAAGATCCCCTCAATATCTGAAGGTGGTTGGATTCGAATATGATCTCAAGGCATGATCTTAGGGAAGATCCTCAACTAAAGGAGAGAAATCCTCAACTTATCCCAAAGATCTCTTAAGTGGTTGGGTCTTTCCCAGCTTATATAAAGAGGCCTTCTCATGGTGAAAGGAAAAGAAATATTGGAGGTATGAAACCTATGATCTCATAGGCAACATACAGTACAGGAAGAGAGACATTGCAATAGCATCTAACTTATGATCTCATGAGGGAGATTTCATTTGAAGCATCAACATCTTGTATGTGGGTTATTTGAGCAAGGGTATAGATAAGGAGAGCTTGGTGAAGTTACTGCAGTCACATCCATGGTTGTACGTAACACTTTGTTCTCATTAATACAATCAATGCTTGGCATGTTTCTTTCAAACTTGTACTTGTTCCATATAAGTTTGTCTACACTAGATGGATCTATGTTTGAGCTAATCTCATTAGAGTAGGAAGTCTTTTGTACCTTTGTTTGTTTTGCGGGACCTATCAAGGAACTCAAGATCAAAGCTCGGTCTGGAATTTGCAAGGACAAACGTCATTCATAAGGTACATATATTTCTCTTTCTCTTTCATTCATTAACTTGATTAGATCGAAAAGGAAGTCAGTGTCCATGTTAAGCACCTTCTGTCTTGGTCTTAAGAGTCTAGGGACCTTGAGAGAATCCACTTGTCCATAGGGGGATTTCTCTTCAACATAAATTGGCGACTCCAGTGGGGAGTAATCGAAGCTTTCAGTTTTGGTTTTCCTCACAGACCTTG
Organism: Picea glauca; assembly: GCA_000966675.3. Lineage (NCBI taxonomy): Eukaryota > Viridiplantae > Streptophyta > Pinopsida > Pinales > Pinaceae > Picea > Picea glauca. Next base: position 53,440 of record JZKD02S1802226.1, read on the forward strand.
ACCTACCTTTCATTCTTTTTAGACCTTGTTCATCCCGTATGTCTGATTGACTGTGTTGATTGAATCCTTATTCCATCACATACACTGTGAATGCCAAAGTTTGACTGAGGTTTTTTGGTTTTTTTAGCATTTTTCTAGACTTTAAGACACCAGCACCCCCGTGCCCATGTTATCAGAGCATTGGCACTCCCTGTTGGCCTTACACAGAGCATTATAATGCTCTGGTGTCCCTTACACCAGAGCGCTACCCCTTTTTTGTGCAACACCTTCTAGGGCTTCATTATCTGAAGTTCAATTTTTGTTTTTGACACTTGCTGAAAGTCTTATCATCTCAGTTCATCCTTGTTTTGGCCTTCAATACTTTGTTTTCTAAGGATTCATCATATTTTGTTTGGATTTTTTGATATTTATCCTTATTTTGCAATAACTCTTTGTCCTTGACGATTTAGAGTCAATTTGTCGTTTTCTTCTCATTTATCTGATTGAGTGAAAACTTTGTAAGGAGATTCAAAGATCTTTTGTATCATTTCCATTTGATCTTTGAGGTCATCTCATCTAAACCTTTCTTTCTTTTTGAGTTTTTGGTTTTCTTTCTCTTGTTTGATTGCAACAAGGGTGTCTTTTGGTTTATGTGAAGTTTACTTCCAGATTGCTTAAATCTCACAACTCTTGAAGTTCGATTAGCATAGGAAGCTTTACATCTACTGGTTATCAATCACATATAAACATTTTAGCATTGCATTGGATTCCTTATTGAGGACTATTGCATGAGGTCATTGCATCTTGGTGTTTGAAAGTGAAAGGAAAATCCTTCTCCTTCCCTTAAAATAGACATTCATTGAAAGAAAAGACTGCTTATCATTTCTTATGCATGTTTTGGGAACTGAGTCATAATATCATCAGTATTCACTCTCATACACCTCTGAGTAAACAATAGCCACTAAAATCAACGCTTAACTAAAATTTATCAGACTTTTTACATCTTTGTTTAGCAAACCTACATTAGTTTAAGGTGTAGGGCTTTGGAATAGGTTGAAAGGATAACTTTCCAAAGCTATCAAACAAAATTAGTATCTTGTGATAGGGAGAGTGAAATCCAATTGTCGTATAGGTTTTCTGGGATCCCCCTCTCACATAAGGGTTACGCACGAGGTCGCACTCAAGAGAGATATGGAGATTATCCCTCAGTGGTTTGACTGATTGTAGTAGTCGTATCGTATTATGGGGGTCGCTTGAAGGTATACCCACAATGTTGAGTGGAAGCCTTTCAAGTTGATTTTGGGCTAGATACCCTGCCCTTACGTTCAGACTAGACTGTCGACTGTACCCGCCCAGGGGCTGACTGCGAATTGGTGATCTTAGTAGCCATAATCTTTAGGGTCACACACAAGGTGACGGTGAAGGGAAGTCTCATTGTACCTGGAACAGACGTTGGTCAAACTCACTCGGGCTCCTTGGAGGGTAAATCCACAATTACTGCGTGGAAGCTTGCACCAAGGCGTAAGTCTGTTAAGCAGGTTGTCAACGTAACTGATCCACCCGCTCTATCCCCGCCTCTTCCTATTTTGATCTCACGATGTTGGATTTCATCACCAACTAGTGGTTTCATTCTGGGAAGGTTTTGTTTGATTGTTTTCTTCGTAGATTCATAGTGTGTGTTGGTTGTGTTACTTAGTATACCTTAGGTCGAGTTAGTGTTAATGGCATTGAATCCCAAGAGTACCAATGGAGGAACCCCTTGTCCCGGAGAACCCTACACCTTTCCTTCTTTTGGAAACTTTGGTCCTCCGTATATTGCCACACTGAGTCTTCCAGGACTCACCATCGGATTACCAGTTTGGTTGTTCCCCACTCCAGTGATCTCGAATCCTCCCAATGTT
>JZKD02S1802226.1:76935-98009 GCA_000966675.3 Picea glauca
TCCTGGTTGTTTCCTTGTACTTACGCACTCACACGCTTCAAAAAAACAAAACAAAACAAAAAAAAAATTTGCACCCGTCACTAGAATGGTTGTCGTAACTGGTAGTTCGTTACATTATTAAATTTTATATTCCAATAAAAATTTATGGTATCTTTCCCAAAACTTGTTGTTTTTGTCCCTTTCAAGAGAGAAAAATTGTATGGCCTGCACCACATGTCCAATTTTTTCAATTTACTTTTGAAAATTTTACCTAAAATAAAATGGTACGTTTTCTTTCCAAAGGAACAAGTGGCACTCAATTTGGACTTTTCTAGCTTCATATATGACAATTGTACCAAGAAAACCTATTTGAGAATAGTATTAGGACTAGTTAAAAACCCTCATTTCCATAGTAAAAACATAGGTCCCCTATCCCGATCTAGACAAGATGCTACAATGCAAATTGTGTTTCCTTCCTCCTCATCATGTATTGTTGTGGTGAATTTCCCAATGCAACAACTTTTAGCAAATAAAAGATAATTAAATTTTGATTTCTTATAGGAGAAGAAAATTAGGATGTAGATTGCAAATGGCCACTAACTTCCTTAAAAATCTCCCTTTTACTATCTGTACATGTTCCCTTGAGATTATAGGTTTTAATATTTAGCTTCATGGACAAATTTTATCAAGTCATTATTCGATCATTGAAAAAATGTTTCAAAGCTTAAATCCATTGAGGACTATGAAGGATAATTGTGAATCATTACATGACAATTGTTTTTCAGAAGATCTGGAAGATACTTCCTATTTTCTACCTAGCCACTAGTTTCAAAATTATACTTTATGCCTATATCTAACAATTGTTCAAAATTCATCAAAGAAAATCCCCAAACCTTGCTAGCCAACATAATTGTTAACCAACGAAATCTACCCAATAAGGTCCTCTTCTTTGTTAATAACATTCAAGGATATCTAGGATGGCACAATGTACACTACACAATGTTTTCTCTCGTTGTGGATTATGGTGATCCCCATTCAACAAATTTTTAGAAAATAAAAGCGAAGTGTTATTTTATTTTATTTTTATAGGAGAAGCAAATTAGAACATAGATTTGAAATGACTACTGTAAAAATTTACCTTTTTTTATTTCCAAATGCTTTGCTAACATTCTAGGCTATAATGTTTTTCTTCATGGACAACATCATCAAGACACAACTCAATGGATGAAAAATTATTCACAAGTTTGACTCCATTAAGAACGACAAAGGAGGAGTATGAATCTATCATGACATGATAATTATTTGTTAAAGGATTGTCCAGATCCTTACAATTCACTACATGGTCATGTTGTATGCTTGCATTTTCTAATTGTTGAGAATTCATTTGATATGACAGGGAATCTCATTTATGCCATTTTTTTAATAATGTTGGCTTGCCACTTTTTTCTCCCAAACATATTACATTTATCACTCCAAGTGATTGGTTTTTCACCTTCTTATTGTTTTTCCTATTGGATTTCACTTGCCACCCATCTAAGTCACCTTTAATGTTTTTTTATTAAAAAAAAAATACATTATTGTCCTCATCTTGAGCCATGTTATTGGTGTTGGGTTCTTAAATTGTACATCTGTCTTTATTATAGAGGACATATGATTTAATTAAATGATTTGGAGAAAAACAAGAAAAGAAACAATTTGGGACGTTGAGAGACTTCATATAAGATGCATTTATCTTAGGAAAGCTATCTTTAAATTTCCAATTCCACACACATAGAAGCATTGGGTCAAATTGAGATCAACTTCTCTTCCTATAAGAAATCAACAAAAATGTCGAAAAAGCTTCTCCATACATAAAGAAAAGGCTCTTGCAATCATCTAGAACCCATCATGGAAAAGTTCTTCAACTAGGTCTTCTTTGTTAAAAAATACACAAGTGTATCCTTTCCAAAGCTCTCTTCCTATGAGATGTTGAGAAAAATGTTGAACAAGGTTCTTCATACATGCATAAAAATGCTATAGAAACCTAGGAAATGTCATATAAAGAGGATATTTATGTTGAGAAGGGAATTCTAGATCAAAATTCTCATACCAATGCTGTACATATGCATGGGATCTTGGAGTCATATAGAACCAATTATGAAAACTCTTTGATTTTCCTCATCTTTGCAATAAATACATAAATACATGATTTACTAATCCTCTATAAGGACTCCACTTTCTAGCCCGGCTTTCCTAGTTGTTAGTATCAGTTATGGTATGTGAAAGGATATTGTGAAGAAGTATTGTTAGAGAAGATTTTATAGTGGTAGAATCTGTGCCAACTGACTCCATTTTTTCAATCTCATCCACACAATAAATCCCCAAAGCAACTAAGATACTTACCCCACAATCAATCAACTATACACATCCACTCTTAGCAAACAAGATACTCACATGAGAATCAATCAACTATTGTGTTAATAAAATACACACAAGTTAATAAGAGAGACATTGTTCCATTGTGAAAATAACATACTTCTATTATTTATATACTCTAAAGAATCTAGAGATCCTGTAAGATCTATGATCTTTGAAACAAAGAAAGAAATTACAATTAAATTTGTACAAAATATTTCACAACTTAGTCAGTGATCAAACAAGCATACTAAAAAACATACTAATAGGAAAGAAACAAACATACTAATAGTAGATTCATCTAGTTGTAACAATATTACAACAAAAAACTTTATAATGGTATTCCACTGTTAAAAAAATTCCAGAGTTAAAAAAATTCCAGTGTTAAAAAATTACAACAATTTCATAATATTACATTTTAAAACAATTTCAACTTTCTCATAATCTAAACATGGAAATACATAGTTGAAATATTAAAAAGTAGTCCACAACGTCTCCATCTTTTATCTCTCACATATGCCACAAACCATATTCCATATGTGAACTTGCCTTTGACAAAACATATGTATCTTTATTCATTTCCATGTATATATGATGAAAAGAGACAACATTAAAATTTGATGATTTATTTTTATAAGTTAAACTTTTCATAATTGTCAATATCAACAAACTTGCAAAATAAAATTTCACAACTCAATATAACAAAAAATCACCATGCAAATATGAAATCCCTGGTATGTGATGTTCTCCTCCTTGACCAAAACCTATCTATAATGCATCATTACAAAAATGTCATGTCGTCCTCCTGGATCCAAGCCTCTATAAATGTCTTCCTACAAACGTTGCAATGTCTACCTACAAAAGTTGCAGGAAATCAACATTGATTAACAAATGAATTGTTTTAAACACGTGAACATTCTTATGGCAGCAAGAAAAATAAACATAAATTACATAAAGACATTGATAAAATATAAAAATATAGTTATCCCTGCAATGCATCCTATCATAATTTTTTACACACAAAACCAGGGATTCTATTATATTCTGTGACAACTTTCCAAAGCTATAATACATATACCAGAGTCTAGAAATGATACTTAGAGAGGAAGATATTTATCACTTATTTGAATGGATGTTTTCTTTCAGGTTTTACACCTTTCTTAATATTCTAAGAAAATAAGAAGACATACCTTATTCTGAAAATATGACACTAATAATTTACAAATAAATTTATAGTGTAATTTTCAAATTAAAAGCATAATAACAATTAAAATTTAATGTTATCATCCATAAGTTAAGAGATTAAGTTCTTATTGAATATGAGGTTAAACTATAATCAAGATTAACATCTAGATTTATGTATGAGACTATTACTTGTAAGTAATTGAACTCAACTGTGAAGTCTCGTAGATGATTACAGTGGCATAATGATTTACTTGCCAACCAACATTTTCCTCCTAGATTATGAGGTAAAATTTTTCAAATTAAAAGCATAATAACAATTAAATTTTATTGTTATCATCCATATGTCAAGAGAATAAGTTCTTATTGAATATGACGTTAAACTGTATTCGGGATTAACATATGGCTTTATGTATGGGACTATTACTTATAAGTACTTGAGCTTGGATTGAATCGTAGGACATTTATCATTTGTGAATCCACTCTTTGTCAACTAAGTTTTAGAAGGTAGTCTTTGATACAAAATCAATCACATATGATTTGTATAAAATCTTGTAAGACTAAACTGGTTTAACTTGGTAATCCATTTAAACTCTGTATTTGAAGAAGACCATTGAACATGGTAGGAGTCAATACTAACTACTTGTGCAGGAGGAGATACAGGTTCTTTCTAGGTGTATCATAAGGCCATCATCATTCTCTCCATATTGAATCCTGAATCCTGAAGAGAATTGTTTAATTTGTGGTGATCGTCTATGGAAATAGGATTTTGCAACGCTTTAATGTTAACTTTGTGTAAGCTCAAAAAGGATTTTGTGTGTAAGAGTTTTCTAATTTAACTACGCTATGTTTTCTATATTCTATAGATCGCTCCAATAAAATACCTTTTTGCTTATTCTTCTTGTTTAAACAGTAGGATTTCAACGGTACACGTTTATAATTTTTCAATATTAAATTGATTTAAAAGGAAACTCTGAACCTCTTCCAAACCTCTCGATTTCCTTGGATTATGAAACAATCTTGGATTTAAAAAAAAATAAAGTTGAAATAATATCATAAACATAAAAATTTATGAAGGTTACCCATATGTTTTCCTTATAAAATGTTATGTATAAATTGATATTGACAAAAAATTATTATTGTGAATGCAAAGAATAAATCAATTGGTTGCTAATATATTAAATAATATATCTGAATTTTGAATTATTGGACTTAATGATCCCCACTTAATCTCCCTTGGTTGAAATTAAATTCTATTAGAATTGTTTTTTAATGCTTTTAAAAACTTGCATGATATTCATGTTCTTGTGTAATAAGACTTTCATCTGGACAAAGAGACAGAAGTAGTCTTTGACTGCTTCTAGAATCAAATCAACCTTGTTAAGAAGGACAAGGACAAAAAGCTATTGAAGAGATTTTCTATATTTCCGTCAAGGACGTGGACAATTCTGATGTGGATGATTTGAAACATGAATTTGAAGAAAAAAAATCCAAAATATGTTCCAAAACTCATGAAATTTTTCTCTCAAAAATGTATGGTGGAAAGGTTGAAATAGCTCCAATGCCTCCATATAATCGACTTGACTACCAAAAAAGATTAATGGAAATCACAAGTACATTAGAAGAGATGAATTCATGCTATCACAACAGTATCTCTTTCTTGAATGATGTGAAGCTAGTGATCACTCAGATTGCAGCTAAAGATTGGACTTATGTAGATAGTAAATGTGTAGCCCTCTGGGTGGACATATTAAGGAGAAATCTAAAGTCTTTTATAAATAGAGGTTTCCTTTATGCTACACAGGCAATCCAAATGCTAGTTAATTTGGATAAGCAACAAGAAGTTTCGAAGTTTCCAGTTGTTTTTGAGGAGTTCACGTTAGATGATTTCCCCAATATTGGCTTAGAATTGGCACGTTCATAAGAAACAACAACATTTGTTGGAAGAATTTTATCTGAGCTCAAGTCAATATTAGAAAGTGGTGTGCCAAGAAAAGGAAATGATGATGAATATTGGCACTCGCTTTTCAAAATATTTTTGGGTGCATTGGAAGATCGAATGCAAAAGCGAGTTGAACAGTGGTTGATGTCAAACACGATGAATTTTTCTAGTTCTGATGAGGTGCAAATGTTACAGTTAGAGGTTGTTGTGGGTATTGCATAAATGAAGCAAAGGTTTTCTGTTTGTAGATGTAAATGCTCTAAATGATTTTGGAGATGTATGCATGAAAAATGCCATGTCTCCTCTCATTCTTGCATTGGTAGCCATGTATGTTTAGAAAAATGTACCTTCTGCACCATGGAGGAAGCAGAAAATTCAATTGAGGAATGCAAAGATTTGGTAGGGCATGAAGGTCCACATGACTGTAAAATGAGAAACCACACATGTGGGGAATTTTTTTCCTTGTTTAAGAAGTCATCTAGTTGTAATAAGTTTTTTTCTATCCAGCTTGGGCACGAGAGTCCACACAAGTGCAATTCTCTTCAACATATGTGCAAGAAAAAATGTTATCTTCCAGTTGTTGAAATAAGTGTGATTTCCCAATTGATTTTGGGGATCATTTTGGGGATCATGATAGGCATGCTTGTCGTGAAAGATATTGGCAAACCCCATGCCTCATGAAGGGCTATACGAGGACATGTAGTCACAAGGACCATTTTCATGAGCTCAATCCTGATGCAGAACTTCTATGTGGGAATGAGCATGTGTGCCTTGAAAATGAGAGGTGTCCGGAATATGTGATATTTTTACCGAATTATTTCACCAAATAAATAAGTTCCAAGGGAACAAAGGGTATTTCGAGTATAAGCATATATCAAAGTAGAACGTTCTACGAAAGGATTGGTGTGTCTCGGTACCATACTTTAAGAGGAGACATGAAGGACCCCATGTTCATACAACTAAGGAGGATGCTATACATTATTGTGACACAAGATGTCATCCTTGTGGCTATTTTTTCCAACTTCTGATTGACAACTGTGGTTTGCATAACATGGTGCATGGTAATATGAGAAATGCTAAATTTATTTTAAAAACAGAGGAGATTGATATTGATGACAAAAAATATGCATGGGGAGAAACAAGGTTGGCAGAAATGTGCAATATGCATTGTAAAAAATGGGCAGGGTACACATTAATTTGGTCCCATGCCCACAAAACTACACCAACAAGATCTACAATGGCTCAAGGCATGAACTAGGAAATATGGTCCTGGCCTGGATGTACCCAAGGATGAAATGAGAAATGATACTTAGAGAGGAAGATGTCTATCTCTTTTCACTAGAAGAAAAGTAGTGAAGGATGAACTAGAGTACATCTCTCAACCACTTCATGATTTCCCCCATGATGAAAAGAAGCAAACCCATGTTGCCTAGATTTTTCACCTTGTAAAGGTCGATGAGGTTAGATGGGCACAAAGTGGATGGCCCTATATTCTCCCATGCCATATATCCATGTTCCTAGACATTCTATTTTCCTTCTAGTGCTCTCCTAAATATCTTTGGAACGTGTTGGTCCAAAGAGTTGAGAATAATATTTCATAATGGATAACTAATCCTTTTATGAAACCAAGAATATTCACCAGGGTGCTTGCTTACACCCATGTTTATTATTCCTCCTACTAGGTACCCTCAATGAGTGCCTACTTGAGGTTGGAAAATGCCTCTAGAATTTTTATTTGGGACAACAACTAGAATTTTTATTTGGGACAACAACATTGGAATAAAGGTTTTCATAGAGTTATTTGGGCAGTATATTGCATTATGAGAAACTGTGGAGGTATGGGATCATAAAATGTTACATATAGACAATGATCATCACCAAATACAATCTCATAGATGGCTACAAGTGACTTTCCCCAAATCCCATTTTTTATGGTTGACTAGATAAGATTTGAAGATTAAACTCAAAATTCAAAAGTTGGATTTTTAGGTTCTATAACAAGTGGAAACCTTTGATGTAACCCCAACATGCCTTTTTTTCTTATCAGTTTTTTTCCTATTGGTAGGAGACTGACACGCGAGGGGGTCTCATATCCTTTGTGTGACCAAGTTGAAATAATCATTCATATTTTTTGGTTTTTTCCCCTTACCAAGTTTGTTTGTAAATGGGTGATGTCCTTTTTTGGCTAGTCCTTTCATGCCTACATTTCATGTAAATTAGATCTACCAAGAGATAAACTCCCACTGAATATGGGGTTTTGAGCTTCGTGGTAGATAATAAGAGAGGAAATACTCTTTCATTTGAAAATAAGGAATGATGCATTATCACACACAACTTGCTATATGTCTCTCTTCATATAACAACTCCCTAATTTGTKCAAGCTTTTTCATACAAATTATCATAGAATCCCATAAATCCATCCTTCTATGGGATTTCAATATTCAAATAGGTAGCAAGGAAGGAAGAGTAGTTCCAACCCAAATTTATTTCTAYCCATGTATGTCAAAGCGAAAAACTCTTTGAGAAACTTGCTTGACAATAGTTCTATAGGGTTTTACAATATAGTTGCTAAATGTTTACAACTTGGCAAGTGAACCCACAACAATTACCAACACACAAGCAAACTCAAAAATTACTAGTAATTTTACAAACAATTACCCATAGCAAACAAATTAATGTATTAATAAACAAATTTTCATTAAAATAATGTAAAGTGTTGAAAGATAGAGTATTTGAAAACATTGTAGACTATTTGCTGACATATTAAGTACAAAAATGAACAAAACTCCAAAAATTATATATCCTTTAAGTACTTCCATGGTTATTTAAGTAATCATTTGATAAAGTTCTCATAAAAATAAAGTAGAACTTACAAATGCAAGAAACAAAATCTATGAATTATCATATATGGTTGTGTGTTCTCCACCACTCTCTCCTCCAAGCACGTTCTCCTCCACCACTCTCTTATCCAAATTGGCCTATAACACATTTGAAATGCATATTAGAGACAAAATTGTAAGTACATATCTTGAAAAAAACTAATAATTAAACAATTAAATTATGATGCATGTAATCATAGTTAGAAACTTTCAACCATGATTAATATTTGTGAATCGCCAACCGGAACATCTTCCAAGATAGAAGAAGGTTGGGTCATACCAAAGGTCCCCTACAGGTACCCATATCATACATATTTTTATATATAAGTACATATATAGACAATTTTATATAATTAAACGAATACAAATTAGATTATTGAAAAAAACTAATGATTACAATTAAATTATGATGCATGTAATCATAGTTAGAAACTGTCAACCGTGATTGATACTTGTGAATAGCCAACAGGAACATCTTCCAATATGAAAGAAGGTTGTGTCATACCAAAGGTCCCCTCTTGGTACCCCTATAATACAAATTATATATATATATATAGAGAGAGAGAGAGAGACCATTTTTATATAATTAAATGAATACAAATTAAATCATTGACACATGAAAACATAGTTTTAAACTTTGAAACATGCAATACCTGTGATGTATGATTCTCTGCAATATCTCCCATTGTAAATGATGTTTCATTTAACATTCTAATGAATTGCAATTAATGAACATAAACATTTTGTTTTAGTTAAAAAATTGTGATGATGTGGATCTAATAAAAGAATTATCATCGAATGCATAAAATGTTTACCAATTGTAACACATATCGATCCAATGTGCCCTTCCTCATCCCCAATTAATTCTTTCCAACCATTTTGATAAACATTTTCATAATCCTGACACTCTTCGAGGCTTATGCGATCTATCTCATCATCTGTCTTAAATACAAAACTATCACAAACATTCGATCGTGCTCTCTTTCGGTTCAAATCAACATCAACACCATAAAAATCTAACTTTAAATTATCAGTTATTGCCTCCCTCGTGTGTCGACCAACTTGTGAAGTGGCCTCAATCTTTGAAGGTAGAGAAACTTCCCTTGGTGGATGAGATACCAAGGGTGGTGGAAGTCTAGGAAAAACCCGATCTTGAAATGCACCTCTTCGATTATATGTTCAACATTTACCAACACCATAATATCTAGATGGTAGTTTTGTATAATCGGGTTGCATACTCTCAAAAAACTCTGCATAAATGAATCTGGAAAAATAATATGGAACCTCATCATTCCATGGCAATCTACCATATGCTACCAAGAATCGATCATAAAGATGGTGTGCAATGTGAGGGTGCTTGAAATGTTGCACCTTCAACATTCGTCACTTTGGTCCTTCCTTAAAATTGAACACTGATTTTGCATGCTCTTTTGACACCCTTTTCTCTATTTCGAGCCATTTATCAAGGCTCGTCACTTGTTGCATGTGTCTCCTCAACAAATCAACAAAACCATCAGTTGTTGGCCCAAGGGTCTTATATACATCAATGAAGTTATCTAAAGAATGCAAAAGGATCTATGAGATTTGTTTGCTCTCTACAAGGAGATCCAATTGCTCAAGATCATTCTTCAACTTTGCATGGTGGTTTGTGCAACATTGAATAGTCATTTTTTGAACCTTGAATCCCCAAGGAACCTCCACTCCAATGTTCGAGGGATAGGTGGTGATCGGGGTGTAATATTCATTTTATTGAAATTACTCGGGCCCTTGTTGACCTTCACCCTCACCCTCTGCTTCATTATTGTCCCCAAAATAATCCCAATCCCCTACACATTTAGAAATATTTGTATATATTTAGGACAATCCACAATGAAATATATACGCATGTCCATATGCACGATTGATTTATATAAAAACATAAATAAATCAAAGAAATTTACCTCCCATATGTTCTTGATGTGATTGGGGTTGTTGTACATTGGTTGACAAAGGAGACTCTTCCCCATAACATCTTTCCCCAAAATCAGGATTAGAAAAATATCGCGATGATCCATGATGCAATGGATCAAATTGAGCACCCCATGTAAATAGATGTGCACTCTATTGCGATGCTCTTTCTTGTGATCTACTAAATGATGCATCTGAAAAGAAATTAATCAAACTATCAATTAGTTATATCAATTTCAACATGTATGCATGCACAATTTAACATGTGCATATAAACATACATGTACCTTTGTCTCCAACCTGACTAGATCTAAATGAATTTGCTCGTCGTCCAGACTGACTAGATCTTCTTCCTTCATTAGACTGCCTTGTGTGACTAGTTTCCCCTGCCTAACTAGGGTTACCTGTCGAAGTAGGGGTCCCTCTACTAATTTCGTTAGATAGCCTAGAGCATTTGGAAGAAATAGTTGGAGACTCCTCTCGATCCATATATATATTATATATGTGTATTAAGCTGCAAATTGACAATTGACAATATTTTAATACATAAATTGACTATATTTTTTTACATCATATAAAAACTTGTATTTCTTCCACATCGTACAAAGAAAGTCCATTAAATTACAAAGTTTATGTGCATTCATATCCATGCCCATGATAAAATGTATTTAATATTTCCTATATTCCCATGATAAGAAAGTGCATGATGCCATTTAAGCAGCCCCGTCAATCAAACACACTAAGAAACATCTCCCAAAAGTGTAGAAGCATCACTTGAAAATGAAACTAACCTATGAAGAGATAAAGGTAAAATTAATTGCTCAATTGAACGCTTTGAATGTCGATGTCGATGAAGAGAATGATGCATAGATTATTAATTTGTTATATCAACTATTCATTTTCTCATCCTTTTTGGTGAATTGCAGAAATTTCCAAGAAGGGGATGCTTGGTGGTGGAAGGATTTGTGGACTTTCAATGTATATGCCAAAAGAAAATTATGCCACTCTTCATCTAGTGGCTATTCATATTGAAATTCCAAAGTGTCAATCCCAGTTTTCTTATCGTATTAAGAAATATATAGAACCTTAAACAAATTGAAGAGTTCTATAACAAATTTCATGGTTTCATGGAAAGTCATATCATAGGATAATGAGTCAAAGGAAATATAACAATAATGTGTTTAAAGTTAAAGTACAAAGTTTATGTGCATGCTTATCCATCCCCATGATAAAGGTAGTTAATCTATCCTATATGCCCATGATAAGAAAGTGCATGCTACCATTCAAGCAGCGCAGTCAATCAAGCACACTAAGAAACATCTCCCTAAAGTGCAGAAGCATTACTTGACAATGAAACTAACCTATGAAGAGATAAACACAAAATTAATTTCTCAATTGAACACTTTGAATGTCGATGTTGATAAAGAGAATGATGAGTAAATTATTAAGTTATTAGATCAACTATTCATTTTTCTCATCATTTTTGGTGAATTGCATAACTTTCCAAAAAGGGGATGCTTGGTGGTGGAAGGCTTTGTGGACTTTCATTGTATATGCCAAAAGAAAATTATGCCAAATTCTTCATCTGGTGGCTATTCATATTGAAATTCCAAAGTGCCAATCCCAGTTTTGTTAGTATATTAAGAAAGGTATAGAACCTGAAACAAATTGAAGAGTTCTATAACAAAGCCCATGCTGCCATGGAAAGTCATATCATGGGATAATGAATCAAAGGAAATATAAAAGTAATGTGTTTAAAGTTAAAGTACAAATTTTATGTGCATGCATATCCATTCCCATGATAAAGGTAGTTAATCTATCCCATATACCCATTATAAGAAAGTGCATGTTGTCATTCAAGCAACCTCGTCAATCAAACACACCAAGAAACATCTCCCTAAAGTGCAAAAGCATCACTTGACAATGAAACTAACCTATGAAGAGATAAAGAAAAAATTAATTGTTCAGTTGAATGATTTGAATGTCGGTGTTGATGAAGGGATGATGAGTAAATTATTAATTTATTAGATCAACTATTTGTTTTTCTCATCCTTTTTAGTAAAATGTCGAACTTTCCAAAAAGCGGTTGCTATTATGACATTCTTCGTCTAATGGTTATTCATATTAAAATTCCAAAGTGTCAAACCTAGTTTTCTTATCATATTAAGAAAGGTATAGAATCTAAAACAAATTGAAGAGTTTTATAACAAAGTGCATGCTGCCATGGAAAGTCATATCATAGGATAACGAGTCAAAGGAAATATAAAAGTAATTTATTTAAAGTACAAAGTTTATGTGCATGCATATCCATGCCCATGATAAAGGTAGTTAAGATCTCTCCTATATGCCCATGATAAGAAAATGCATGTTGTCATTCAAGCAAGCCCATCAATAAAACACACTAAGAAACATTTCCCTAAAGTGCAGAAGCATTACTTGACAATGAAACTAACCTATGAAGAGATAAAGGAAAAATCAATTGCTCAATTGAATGCTTTGAATGTTTGTGTTGATGAAGAGAATGATGAGTGAATTATTAATTTATTAGATCAACTAATATCCCTTAAGCATAGTCTAATCATAATATAATTTTGACCTTTTACAGCCATCTTTTTCAAACCATTTCTGCCCAAAATTTTACTATGAATCACTATAATCGCATATTTCAATTGTTGAGACTACATTTTTTGGGTGCAATAGGGGTTTTTGAGGGCGTTGAATTCATTTTTGCAATAATAATGCAATTATAACAATAAAATATTGTAATTCCAACAATTCTTCTACAACCAAATTCTAATAAAATTGTCAAAAAAAAAAGTTCAAAATGTAAAACATTTAGACTCGTCTATTTCTCTTATGATGATAATAAAATAGCATACAATACAATACAGTAATAATGAATAACAAATTAAATCCAAATACATATAAGAGTGAAAAGGAAAATATAAAAATCTAAACAAAATAAATAAATGCAAATACAAATAAAAGTTAAAAAGGAAATATAAAAATCTAAAGTAAATGGAAACAATAGTGAAAAGTCAATATAAAAAGTCTAAACTAATTGATAAAACAAATAGTCTACCATAGAGTTATAAAACATAATACTATTCCATACAAAGAAAATGTACTCAAAAAATAATATAAACTAATTGATAAAACAAATAGTCTACCATAGAGTTATCAAACATAATATTATTCCATACAAAGAAAATGCACTCAAAAAATAATATAAGTATTGTGCATTAAAAATAGCATGATGTGGATTGACACTTAAAGGAAAGAGAAGACTTATAAGCAAGAAACAAAGGCAGATGTTATAGCGAAAGGTTTGATGGGTCCACCAACGAATAGACCTTTAGGGAGGTGTTGGAATCATGCATTCCTAACCGACATTCAAACCTTTGGGCAATGCACACACCTTTGGATATCATCACTTAGTCTTACTGGATCACTCTTGACCAAGAAGTGATCGTGTAAGTCTTTACTATACATTTTATCACTCTTTACCAAGAAGTGATCGTGTAAGTCTTTACTATACATTTTATCAATATTCTTTACCAATATCTCCCAAGAAGCAAGTCCCCTTGGTATTAATGATCGAGTTTGGAAAACTAAAGGGAAAGGATATAGTAAATTCATGTTTTGTAGTATATGAACCCATGAATATGGCTAAGTTGGCACCATGGTCGGGGAATTTATAAATAACTTATTATATCTAAACCTTAAATTGGATATGAGAGTGGTTTTGTAGGAGGGGGGAATTTACTAAATACTTTATTATATCCGAACCTTAAATTGGATTGGAGAGTGGTTTTTAAGAGGAATTTATCAAATATTTTACTAGATCCAAACCTTAAATTGGATTCGAGAGTGGTCTTTTAAGAGGGGGAATTTATCAAAGATCGGATCCAAACTTTAAATTATATGGAAGAGTGGTCTTGTAAGAATTGTAGTTTCATTGTTTATCTTTTTCCTAAGTTCATTAGTCTATGCACCAAACAATATGATCCTAAATTTTAGGAAATAATCTCCAATAATTATAATACTTAAATATTATTCTCCATCCTATAAGTTATTTAGGTCATGTTAATACTCCTAAAGAATGAGGCCCTACTTTATGCCACTTCCAAGCCAAGAAATGCATGAAAATGTTCAATAATCATTGAGAATGAAATGTTTAATATGTCCCTAGAATAGGGTCAACCCATGCTACAATCATAGAGATTCTAGTGAGTTCCCTTGAGATTTGGGCCTAAGAATTGGTTATCATGTTATCACTAGTGATGGGAAGAGACACCAACTAAACTATTGAGGTGTGCATGATACCCATCCTCAATGAGTTCCAATCTAGAAAGATTGTGTTTAAATATATTGAATACTTAGCACAATAAATTCACAACCAAATGATGGAATTGAAGAAATCGTGCATTTCTATACTCTACTCTTATCTCATATAACTAATGTTCTTTCACCAAGATAACAAATCTAAATCCCTAGGTCTCCAAAATTAAATGATGTTGGGCAGCCTAAGCCCACCATTGAATGGACAAATGTATTCAAACAAACAAGATAGTGGCACAGTATATAATAAGTTCATAGACAATTTTATGAGAAAGGCCTTTCAAAATATTAAAGGGGAATTGCTTCCTAGGATTCCCTTTGAATGAAAGTAATCTCTTTGGCTCGATGATGATGTTAAGAAAGGGGAATTAATTATTTTTTTAGGATTATGCAACGATAAGAGTTTATGTATTTGAAGATCAACTTTATAGGCTACCGAAATTCCTCACTCTGAATATTTTCCCTTGAATATATAAGGAAAAGGGAGCACGTTGACCTAAGAGATTTCCATCTTCATAAGGAGAATCCTACTCCCCTATATATTTTTTCCTAGGGAATTATACTTCTCCAACTGGGATGCATACAAAAAGGTAGGTAATCCTATAGCCTCTCTCAACTTTAAAAGGATGTTGGATGTGTCTCTGACCCTCATGATCTAATTCAACCCAAGAGGGTCAAAGATAAGGGATTTTTTTTGCACTAGTCCAAACCTAAATTAGAGAGGCTAGAAAATGAAGAAACTTGGAAACAAGTAAAACAAATCATCAACAATACATTTATATAAAAATTGTTTCTCCCAACACTTTGTAACCTTAAAACCCTAATTATGAAATTCATGTTTTCACCCACAACAAAGTATGCATGAGAGATAGCCAAAAAATTACAAGAGAAATCAACCACCATAACATTCCTCAAATTTTATGCATATCTCAAATTGTTGGATCCAATAATTTAATTCCCTTTAAAGCGGATTTAATAAAAAATGGTTTTTTTTTAAGTGGTTAGACGATGTTGAAAATTTTATGTTAATTTTTGCAATTTTTTTAAGTGATTTGAAAGCCCTTGAAATAAAATAAGAAATGACAAACAAACCATGAAATTAAAAACAATTTCAAAGTTGCTTCAAGATTTACAGCCAAAGAGTCAACAAAATCAAAGGTGTTGAAACTTATCATTGGAGGACACCAATGCTAGACTACTCACAAGAGGAGACACNATCACTCTTTACCAAGAAGTGATCGTGTAAGTCTTTACTATACATTTTATCAATATTCTTTACCAATATCTCCCAAGAAGCAAGTCCCCTTGGTATTAATGATCGAGTTTGGAAAACTAAAGGGAAAGGATATAGTAAATTCATGTTTTGTAGTATATGAACCCATGAATATGGCTAAGTTGGCACCATGGTCGGGGAATTTATAAATAACTTATTATATCTAAACCTTAAATTGGATATGAGAGTGGTTTTGTAGGAGGGGGGAATTTACTAAATACTTTATTATATCCGAACCTTAAATTGGATTGGAGAGTGGTTTTTAAGAGGAATTTATCAAATATTTTACTAGATCCAAACCTTAAATTGGATTCGAGAGTGGTCTTTTAAGAGGGGGAATTTATCAAAGATCGGATCCAAACTTTAAATTATATGGAAGAGTGGTCTTGTAAGAATTGTAGTTTCATTGTTTATCTTTTTCCTAAGTTCATTAGTCTATGCACCAAACAATATGATCCTAAATTTTAGGAAATAATCTCCAATAATTATAATACTTAAATATTATTCTCCATCCTATAAGTTATTTAGGTCATGTTAATACTCCTAAAGAATGAGGCCCTACTTTATGCCACTTCCAAGCCAAGAAATGCATGAAAATGTTCAATAATCATTGAGAATGAAATGTTTAATATGTCCCTAGAATAGGGTCAACCCATGCTACAATCATAGAGATTCTAGTGAGTTCCCTTGAGATTTGGGCCTAAGAATTGGTTATCATGTTATCACTAGTGATGGGAAGAGACACCAACTAAACTATTGAGGTGTGCATGATACCCATCCTCAATGAGTTCCAATCTAGAAAGATTGTGTTTAAATATATTGAATACTTAGCACAATAAATTCACAACCAAATGATGGAATTGAAGAAATCGTGCATTTCTATACTCTACTCTTATCTCATATAACTAATGTTCTTTCACCAAGATAACAAATCTAAATCCCTAGGTCTCCAAAATTAAATGATGTTGGGCAGCCTAAGCCCACCATTGAATGGACAAATGTATTCAAACAAACAAGATAGTGGCACAGTATATAATAAGTTCATAGACAATTTTATGAGAAAGGCCTTTCAAAATATTAAAGGGGAATTGCTTCCTAGGATTCCCTTTGAATGAAAGTAATCTCTTTGGCTCGATGATGATGTTAAGAAAGGGGAATTAATTATTTTTTTAGGATTATGCAACGATAAGAGTTTATGTATTTGAAGATCAACTTTATAGGCTACCGAAATTCCTCACTCTGAATATTTTCCCTTGAATATATAAGGAAAAGGGAGCACGTTGACCTAAGAGATTTCCATCTTCATAAGGAGAATCCTACTCCCCTATATATTTTTTCCTAGGGAATTATACTTCTCCAACTGGGATGCATACAAAAAGGTAGGTAATCCTATAGCCTCTCTCAACTTTAAAAGGATGTTGGATGTGCCTATGACCCTCATGATCTAATTCAACCCAAGAGGGTCAAAGATAAGGGATTTTTTTTGCACGAGTCCAAACCTAAATTAGAGAGGCTAGAAAATGAAGAAACTTGGAAACAAGTAAAACAAATCATCAACAATACATTTCTATAAAAATTGCTTCTCCCAACACTTTGTAACCTTAAAACCCTATTTATGAAATTCATGTTTTCACCCACAACAAAGTATGCATGATAGATAGCCAAAAAAATTACAAGAGAAATCAACCACCATAACATTCCTCAAATTTTATGCATATCTCAAATTGTTGGATCCAATAAGTTAATTCCCTTTAAAGCGGATTTAATAAAAAAATGGTTGTTTTTTAAGTGGTTAGACGATGTTGAAAATTTTATGTTAATTTTTGCAATTTTTTTAAGTGATTTGAAGGCCCTTGAAATAAAATAAGAAATGACAAACAAACCATGAAATAAAAACAATTTCAAAGTTGCTTCAAGATTTACAGCCAAAGAGTCAACAAAATCAAAGGTGTTGAAACTTATCATTGGAGGACACCAATGCTAGACTACTCACAAGAGGAGACACCAGTGAAAAAATAAAGGCACTAATAAAGTTTTGTTGCGGGTGTTTATTTCATTGGTATAAGTTGCATATATTTTATTAGAACATGAGTGTGATATTACATAACAAGGACACATAGCAATGTTGCAATTATGAGGGCAGAAAACACCATATGTCCCAAGGATTATGCACAACATACATTGTCAAACTTAATTTTGCAACTTCCCAAATGATTCACATACTCAAATCTAGGGACAAAGGATTTGCATGCACCAATTTTTTTATATTTTTAAACGATTTTATATCTCAAGCATTTTTAAGGAAGAGCATTTAACGAATGCACTTAATATAGCAACAATTTCTTTTAAGGATTATGGTTCTTAACTTCTTTAAAGGATTATGGTTCACATTTTAAGAGGGAGATAAATCAATTTTCAATATGTGGATACTTACTTGAAACATGCACGGATTTTGCTCACGTGCCCTCGTCGCCCGTATGCCCTACATTGTGCAGTAGTGTCACTCGCGTGCCCCCGGCGGTCCAACAGTGTCATCCATGGACCGAATGAAAATGTGTGGCGGGAAGCAATGTCAGGATAGCTAAACAGGAAAGCAATGGAGGGAAGCAATAGAGAGATAACATAACAGGAAAGCAAATAGGAAAATGAGCTTGATTGAACTGTTGACAGTGAAATGCGACCTTTTTATATATAAAAACCACTTTTAGTGGAAATATTTATTCGTTCAAAAACCTATTCGACCAAATATATTTTTTCATTCGAACAAACATGTTCAGCCGAAATATTATTTCCATTGAACATGTGATAGCTGGACAAAAAAATCCAGCCTGCATATCCCATGGCACGTCTTTCGATGATGCCACTAGATTTAACTTTCATCCGAAAGTTAATTCATCTTTGACGATGTCGTTAGATTTATATTCCGAACGAATAATTTCAATAGTTCGGTTGAACAATATCTATTACCAATTTTCCCCACCCCATTATCACAAAAGTGTTATCGAGATTCATGATTTCACCCTTATTCATTGCTCCATTTAAGTCCTCAATTTGTGAAGCTTTGATGGCAAATTTGACATTCGAAGGCATTGCATTTTTATAACACCCAAGTATGATTGGATCATTTGGTCTCTGATTCTCTTGCATTTTATTGAGCGTTCTTAAAAATCGAAAATTAAAATCCATGATCCTTTCACCCTTCTTCAAACGAATTTGGGTGAATTTTGTACGTAGAGTATGATATGCTTTTGGAGGAACATACATAGTTAGAAACATGTCTTCAAAATCATCAAAAGTAGAAATTGAATTTATTGGAAGAGACATATACCATTCATGGGCTTGGTCTGTTAATGTCTGAAGAAACAATCGAACCATCACATCATCATGTTCAACCAGATGAATCTCACACAAGCTCAAAAAAATTTCCACATGGTTCTTTGGATCAATTGATCCATCTCCTGAGAATGTTGGTAATAACCCTTGTGGGAAGGTCAACAATTGATGTTGTTCACCATAAAGATTCAAAGGGATATTTCTAACCCTTCTCTATGGAATTCTTTGTCTTCTTGGTTTTTTATTTTCAAGAGGACCTTGGTTTCTTTCTTCTCTGACTGCCATAATTTGATTTTTTTTTCTTTAAAACTTGAACTTTCTCCGATTTTTTCAAGTTGTTTGTTTTTGCTCCTTGTTATCAGGCCTTTATATTTTTCCAATTTCAAACTCTATCTTCCCTTATTTGTAATTGTCTTCTTACAATTTCTCTTTCTTCTTCATGGGCAATATTTTGCCAAGATCTTTCAAGTTCTTCTCGAGTTTGGGATTTTGGGCTGTTGTGAGTACCATATCATACAATTGATGCAAAATACTTCTTTGATTTCCCAATCCAATTTGTAACTGGGGTTGATCAGGTTGAGACTGAGTCATAAAGAATTTTGTTATAAAACAAGCTTTTAACTTCGCTCCTTAGTATGGTCGCCAAATATGTTGATGTTTTAATCTGTTAAAACCGTCATAGCAACCTCACGAGGATATGAATCCCCTTGCGCTTTTATAGAGGTGGTACTCCTCTTTAATTTTTTCTAAAATATTTTCTCTGAATTTTTCGGGACAATATATATAAATGGGAGAGTGTTATATAGCAAACTCCAAAAATATTTATTGCTCAATTAAGATAAAATAAAAATAAAAATAAAAAAAAAATGATGAATATATATACCAACAGTTTTTTAGAAAAGGATCAAGAACCTTCACTCATGAAGTGTTAAATTGGAAAAAATAATAGATACAAATTATATATATTTTTTAAGAAATAGAAAAAACAAATCTCACATTCATGAATATTTTCGATCACATTTATAGGAAGAAAAACAGATGGCCCATATATCAGATATCTTAAAAGAGTTCTTCATTAGAATCAAAATAATATTTTGATGAGTCAATTTCAAATATCTTATCCTCAAATACTTAGAGTTCAAAGATAAAGTCAAAATTAACCTCGAATTGGTTCTCTGGGATTTTCTCAAAAACGATAAAGTCTTTGCAGTCTAATGAAAAATTAATTTGTTTTTCCAAAAGGATTGGGATTGGGAATCCCTTGGACCATAAAATAAAAAAGAAAAGAAGAGAATGGAGTCGTTGAATCAAAGCAAGAGCAAGGATGTACCTAGAAATAAAATGAAAGAAAAGATCAAAAAATCGGTTATGTTCTTCAAGGAAAGAATAAACATAACTGGATATTTTTTATCTAAAAAGAGAAAAAAAATGGGATAAATGTGATCTTTAGACAAATCTCTCCTATCTTCATTTGCTTGCTAATGCGACTTTTATATCTTTATTTTATGCGGTTATATGATCGGTATCAATTTCTCTCGTTGGACCCTTGGTAATCTTGATTAAAGCCCTTTTTAACCATTCTTCAATATATTGTCGCAAAGGAGCGACGGTCACCTCTTGTTTGACTTTGATTTTGAACAATTCATTTTCCTATTATTTGTAGTCAACTGAAAGATTTTGCAATGTAGTTTCAATATCCTCATTTATATTGGCATATTCAATAAGCCAATTATCAATATCATCTTCAGTATATTCAATCATACTATTGAACTTCTCTGCTGACAAATTCTTTAATTTTTCCACA
>JZKD02S1802237.1:5874-28493 GCA_000966675.3 Picea glauca
ACAACTCTTGAAAATGAAAATGAAAAATGGTGAAAGAATTCTTTGCTAATCCACTCAAGGGGTGAGATGGATTGCCCAATGAAATGATGCAAGTATACTCTTGGTAAGGATAGAAGATTCCTCAAGAGAATAATGGCAGCATGACTTTGCTATGAATTCCTTGAAAAATGAAGTGTATCCATGGCCTTTTTATAGCATTCCTTTGAGGTATTGTCCAACTAGTTTGTAGTGTGTAAAGAGGCTAATTAGGGCATTTCTAGGTCTTTGACTAGCCATCCAGTTGAATCCAGTCCAAATTTGAGTGTCAAATCAACTTGGAAGTTGAACTAGAAGTGGGTGGGAGGCTGACCACTCTCATAAATGCGTCGTTTCTCAGGTGTGAGGATTTTTGTGACAACAGTCGTGCATCGTGCACATGTGTGTGATTTCTGCATTTTTGTTTTGCGCATGTGCGTGCATGCCCTGTGTCTTCATAGTACCCTTTAATTTTTGCACTAGTTGTATAGATTTTGACCCTTTGTAAATGCTTTTGTGTTAATTTGGGTCCATGGGTGACCTCATAATTGTTTGACGATGTTGAATTCTTGTAACCATTTGCGGATGAAATTTTAGTGATAACAGATGCCCCCTGATGGATGAGGTTAGGAGCATATGTATAGCCGAAATCCATCAATGTTTCTTCCACTGAGAGTGTTGTTGTAAGAGAGAGAGATAGTGGGGTTGTCAAGAATTCCCCATTGGAGTGAGAAGAGAACCTGTAGAACTTGACCTTCCATAAGATGTGTAAAAATAAAATATGTACAAACGAGGTGGGCATGCCCCATGCTCGTGTCATGTAACTCAAAATAGGAATGAAGTGTTGATGTAGACAAATGCAACACCCTTGGGGGTGGTCATGATAAAGGAAGAAGATAATTCTGCAAAGGAACATACTATGAACAGTAGGCAGTGAGATCTGTAAGAAGTATCACGGATTTTGTAGGCATTGATAGCCTAGCCAAGTTCAGAGGTCTTCGAAAAATATAAGAAATAACTGCAATAGTCGCAAAGTAAGACCCACCGTAACATGAGAAAGTGTTGATATCGAATGCTATGGGGGTCAACAACAATAGGGAGTAATTGTGGTTCTCCCTGTGCCATCCGAGAGATCTCATTGGTAAGGTAATGAGAGTCAAGATACTATCACCCATCTGGAAAACTGTGCTGATGTCGACAAAAGGGGGACGCGAATCCCAGAAGAAAAAGGCTTCGTGAAATCTACGAGGTGAGGTTAGGAATTGGAGGAGGTACATGGTCGAAGTCAAGATGTATGGAGACTCAAGACTTCTCTTGGTTGGGGGTATATGCGAAGTATAAGTGGCCGCAACTGTTCAACTAAGTTGAGTGTCAGGGGGACAACAAGACGTGGGATAAGTTGTGGCAGAGGCAGGACAAAGTGAACAAACTCAGAGGGTAGAGGTGAGTGGCATGTGGGATACTCATAGGATATGGATGATGTCAATAAGGGTAGGTGATAAGGAGTGCCCCAACCAAGGGTGACATGGGTTGCGTTTGCCAAAAAAGGGAAGAAGATCACCAAAGGTGACGACAAAAAAGGTAATGTAAATGATGGAAACAAAAGGCATTTGTACAATAAATAAATAATATGGGATGAGTGTACAAATACAGAAATGGGTGCCCCAATAGAATATGGTTGGCCCAGGTAGGGCACTATTTTCTTGGAGAACTAGTGGAGGGTGGGGGCCCCATGGGTGGGTTTCTGTATGAAGAAGGTGAAATGAAGGGAAATTTGTAGATGGGCAAACTGATTGTGGATGAAATGAAGGGTTCATGATATTGCAGAGGTGCAGTCAAATAGAACCTTGAAGAGATAAGCTGGGATTCTGGTGGGAAATCTAGAAAAATGAGGAGAAGGAGTATGTGGTTGATTCGCGACATGATGGAAAACTATCGGGACTCTCATCCCTAAAGGGTTTTGAAAAAAAGCATGTGTCAAAGGTGCAAAAGGGTGCTATGAATGGGACAACTCATGTGGGTAAGAGTGCTACCGGGTGACAGTACCAAAGATGCAAATGGAGGTGTTGGTACTACAGAGCCAGAGATGGGGATCCTAGAGGCAAATGTCAGAGGGTGTGACTGGAGATGGGGATCCTAGATGCATGTGAGATTCAGAGGGAATGACTACATGCCAGTGCTGAGTATATACTTGAAGGGGTTGCATTGATGTATGATGACCAAGTACTTCCACACATGAAAACCAAATACCCGACATGAACAATATTTGAAGAGAATCGAACATACGAGCATTTATTTGATAATTTTGAATATGCGCATGCGTACCTGGTCAGGGTATGGAAAAAAATGGTGCCCCAGGGGCTCAGGATGAAAAGAGTCCTAGGGACTATCGTGATGTAGATGACGGGATGCTAATCCTGTGGCTGAAGATGGATTGAAGAATGGACACCCGGAGATCCCGAAATGGTGAATGGAAGTTGGGCGAAAAGGCTTATATATAGTTGTAGGGCCCACATTGCCACCTCATTTGTACTTGCTGCTATAATGACTAGATGAGAATTATTCAAAGGAGATTTGGAGATTCTGAGAGGACAAGGAATCCGATCGAGGACCAACGAGCTTCAAGTTAGTAGTCTGATCATCCTGCATAGAATTAGGGTTTCCTTTTTTGGGTAGGGCTTGTACAAGGTGTTTTATGCGTGTGGGCCCCCACATGCACGGGTGATCCGAAAGTATGCATGCACAAGTGCGTGCCTGCCCATCGAATAAGCATGCATGGGGGCACTGGCAACAGGGACAAAGGTGTGCATTATGTGCGTGCCTGTTGGCTATATAGCTGTGCATGTGTGCACGGTTGTGTATTGGACAGGTGCGCTTTGATGCGCGCCTGTGTTCGTGATAGGGGTGCATGAAGGTGCCCCTGTAGGCTGAGAAGGAGAACACATGTGTGCGCCTGAAGGATGGACAGGCACGCCTGAGTACACACCTGTGGAGTGGATAGGCGTCCATACATGCATGCCTATGGAGTGAACAGGCATGCATGTGTGCGCGTATGTGGGTTAAACAACCACGCCTTGGAGGCAAGGTTGACAGGTGTAAAACTTATCTTTTTAATGTTGTTTATGGTCCATGTGGCTGACTTAGGACTGTTTTATGTGGCTGCAGGTGATCATTGTGCACAATGCCGGTTGGTTGGTGAGAGCGGGATTGGTCCCAGCTGAGAGACGCCGTGGCTATTGAGGAGCTGGGGGTTCATGCGACTTTGGCAGCCTGTGGGTTGTTGAAGTTCTTTGAGTGTCCATTGATACGAGCACAGGAGTATCTCTTGTACTTCCTTATCCGGATGTGGATTCCGGACCTGCATTGTTTCATGGTGTGGGGAGAGCAGCTTGCCTTCATTGTAATGGAGGACATACATTTTTTGACTGGGCTCCCGTTTCAGGGAATGCCCCTACCGGCGGAGCCAGTGTTACCTAGGTATGTGGCGCTAGTGATAGTGGGCCAAAGGTTCTGTTCGAGGGAGAACTTTATGTCGGGCTCCATTGTGAGCATTGGGGCAATGGATTCTCTAGTGCATCATTGTATAGCAGTGATGATTGTTAGAGTGTATGGGTCCCTTTCGACTTAGTGGATCAGTGGTGGTTAGCTGTGTGTGATGGAGAGGGTTTTGGTCGGTGAGCACTTCAACCGGGGGCTTACGTTGCATGCCAGGATGGTAGGGTAGTTGGACCATTGTCGGTCCATAGATACAGGAGATTTTTCTTTTGGGTCCATCCTAGTCGCCTGATTTTTGGAGAGGGTGCCTATGTTGCACCCTAGGGTTTTATTAGGTGCGCTTGGGGCGTGAGAGATGCGACTAAAGCGATGGTCGACTATTTTGTTTCGCCATGGTGGAGGCGAGGGTGGCCACTTCTTCACTGTGGAGGCGGCGTAGGTGTGGCGGTAGAAGCTGTAGGTAATACTATAGTTTCCATATGTTGGGGTTGACTTCCGGGGTGACCCGGACATGGTGTTACCTTCGGGGGAGGTTTTTGATCACCGAGGTATGTTTGTGAGTTTTATATATATTGTTTTTTTTTGAGATAGCATGATATGTGTATTTGGTATAGATGCTAATACTATCTGTTACTTACTTGTATGTGCAGATGTGGCACCTCACAGGTGCGAGGTGGAGCTGCTGAGGGTGTCAGCTCGTCAGGAGCCGGGGAGACCGTCATGGGGAGGGCCATGGGTAGGAGAGAGACCTTAGCGTGAGGATGCCGAGGCGAGACTAGCTGAGCCTGATAGAGCAGCGATGAGACACCGGTTTGATGACTCAAGAGCCGAGCCATCACATGCTCCTCCAGCGGATGCCGGTGCGGATTTTGAGGATATAGGTTGTCGCTTGGAGGTGGTGCTACAGGGTGTGCCTGAGGGCATGTGGTCACGTATCTAGGATGAGGTCATCCTGGAGCAGTGTGTGGGGATTTCGCCACCGTGGCGGGCCATGGTACGACGAGCAGCAGTAGCAGGTGTTGTTATGACCGGACAGTTACCTCCTGGTCAGGAGGGACCAGTAGCGGGTGGGGGATCACCGCCCGAGGGAGGGGCAGAAGGTGGTGATCTGGAGGCACCTTGAGTGGTGCTCTATGTATTTTTGTATTTTTGTATATAGGATGGTGAGCCCGTTTTGTACCGAGGTACTTCACTAGCCTACGAATACTTGTATTTTTGTATGTAAACATTTGGATGGAACTATGGACTGTCTTATATATACATTAGTATAAATTTTGAGATCTATGTGGTGTTTACATGTGTTTTGTTAATGTGTTGATGATGTCTAATCTATATATGCTGTGACAGGTTGTTGATATGTTTATGTATGTGTATAGGTATCTTGATGTGATATATGCCAGTCTAACACAATATTAGCTAAGTTATCTGTAATTTAATTCAATTGTCTTGGAATATGTGTAAATGTAATGGAATCAAAATGTCGAGATAAAAGTCTAACCTGCAGGTATTTGCGAAAGGGCAAGGATCATGTACACGATACACATTGTTGAGCTGGAGAACGACTAGTTGAGAGTCGAGAAAGACACTAAGGCGACGAATACGATGATGCTGGGCATCGTCTAGGAGGCCAATGACAACAGTGTATTCAGCTTGGTTGTTGGTTGCTGAACCCAAATATATGTTGCTTGAATGGAGCATTTCATGTGAGGGGGTGTAGAGAGCCCAAGCGACTAAAGTGATATTTTGTGTCCAACGGCTGGCACCATCGGCGTAACCGATGTGGTAGGCCAATGGAGGAAGCATCTGTCAATAGCACAAATGATAGTTTAGATGTGAGGGATGGAAAAAAGATTAAAAACACTATAAAAAAAATAACCTAAAGTAGAGTGACTGCGTTTAAGCATAAAATTTCTTTAAGTATAACCTATTGACGGGTTCTTTAAGTGAGAGGCCTTTAGGAGAGGCCAGGATGTATGCTCCTTTGGTGAGGCAATGTTGGATAATGTAGGGGCCATGCCATAGTGACTCGAATTTTCCATGACCAAAGGTATCGTGATCAATATTGTAAGAAAGGATGAGGTCACCTTCATGAAATGAGTGAAGGTTGGCATGTCGATCAAAGGTGGCCTTTGATCATTTTTTAGCTGACTCATTTTTCTGTAATGAAGATCGACGATCTTCATCCAGGGGCTCTAAGTTCAGCAAGCACTGCTCCATTGGCGCAGTGTTGGGTAATAGCTCAATTGTGGTGCATAAGGTGGGAATTTCGCACTCGATGGGAAGAGTGGCCTCCACCCCATGGACTAGATGAAATGGTTTGAAACCAATAGCTGTTTTCACAACCGTACGGTAAGCCCATAGCATGGAAAATAACATATGATTCCAATTGGTTTTATGTTTATTAACCATACACTGTAACATGGTCTTGAGGACCTTGTTAACTACTTCGACCTATCTGTTAGGATGAGGGTAATATGGTGAGGAAAAATCGTGGGAGAATCCTAACCGAGATGAGAGTTCGACGAAAATCTCATTCGTGAAGTGTTTCCCGTGATCGTAAACTAGTTGGAGTGGTACTCCAAAGCTGGATATGACGTGGTTAAAGAAAAAACGCGTTGTGGTGTCAATGGTATTGTTGAAGGTGGGAATAGTGTCCACCCATTTTGTGAAGTAATCAACTGCAACAACAATGTATTTGTGTCCATTGCTAGAGGGGGGATTACAAGTCACAAAGTCGATGCCTCATTTACAAAAGGGGTCGGCAGTGATGACTAGATGAAGAGAGAAGGTGGTGCTCAGGCTTTGTTGGCATAAAGATGACACTTCTCACATTGTTTCATAGCATGAATTTAATTGTGAAACAATGTAGGCGAAAAGTAACCTACTCAGATGATCTTCTGAGCAGTGGACATTCCCGAAAGATGGCCCCCACATGCACCGCTATGGCAGTCATTCAAGACTCGATCGACCTCATCAATGGTGAGGCATCGATGAAGAATGGTGTCGACCCCTCGCCGGTATAAGATGTCTCTGATGAGGAGGTAGTGGGGGGCCTAGTGGCGAATACGACAATGATCATCTCACGAAAGGTGGTTACCAAAATTTTGAGTTCGGAGGTAGATGAGGAGATCGTCGTACCAAGGATCATCCAAAGTGATGTAAAAGAGGTGTTTGTGGGGAAAGTCGGTATTGACAGGGGCACTGGTTGTGTCAGAGGGGAGGGCCATGACAAGTTCGGTGAGGACGAGGGCT
Organism: Picea glauca; assembly: GCA_000966675.3. Lineage (NCBI taxonomy): Eukaryota > Viridiplantae > Streptophyta > Pinopsida > Pinales > Pinaceae > Picea > Picea glauca. The sequence goes on from JZKD02S1802237.1 coordinate 12,637, forward strand.
TTCGTACTCTTGGGTGTTGAGAATTCAAGATCATACTCCTGAAGGATAACGATCCATCTGGAAAATTTTCCATTAATTTGCCGACGACTGAGCAAGTATTGCATAGGGTTGGAATCTACTACAACCCTAGTTGTGCGAAGCATAATGTAGTAACGCAGTTTCTAGACTGCGAGGACGACTACAAGAGCTAGTTTCTCTTCATGTTTATACTTCAAGGGTGGCCTTAAGAGGTTTTTACTAACGTAATAAATAACATGCTCATGAGTGTCATCACCGATTTGAACGAGAACTCCTGTAACTAAGACATCTGAGGCTAATATGTAGAGGATGTAGTCTCAATTGTAGTTAGGTGCACTAATTAAAGGGGCATTGGAGAGTGCCATTTTAAGATCGTCAAATGACTATTGGGCATGTTCATCCCAGTAAAATGGGTTTTCGTGATGTAGTAAGCGAAGGAAAACGTGTGCGCGAGTGGCGTAGTCTGGGATAAATCATTGTAGAAAGTTAGCCTTGACTTGTACGCTCTGGAGTTGACGTAAATTTTGGGGAGGTGGAATTTCAGTGATAGCTTGGACTTTGAGGGAGTCCACGGTAATACCACTTTGGGAAATAATGAGTTTGAGGAGGTGCCCCATGGTGATGCAAAATACACACTTGAGGGGATTCAAGCAGATGTTGTACTGGCGGCACCGTTGGAAGATGATCCGTAAATCATCAATATGTTGGGTGTGTTTCTTGGATCGAGCTGTGAGGTTTTCCAAGTATGCAAGGATGATATGAGCTAGATCATGAAAAATGTATGTCATAGCCCATTGGAAATTTGCGCCAGCATTCTTTAGGCCAAATGGCATGACATGATATGCAAAAGTACCCCAAGGAGTAGTGAACGCAGTTTTGTATTGATCGGTGAGGTGGATCTAGATTTGATTATAACCAGAGAAACCGTCCATGAAGGATAGAGCCTCGTGGCCTGCACAGTTATCGATAATTTGATCGATGAAAGGCATTGGAAAGTTCTCTTTGGGACATGCATGATTGAGATCACGAAAGTCCGTGCAGACGCAGATAGTACCCTATTTTTTTATTAATGGGTACAAGGTTGGAAACCCAAGAGGTATAGGCGATGGGGTAGATAAACCCAGCCATGCATAATTTGTTAATTTTAGCTTTGATGGCCACTGCTTTGGATGGGTGTAGCAGTCATTGTTTTTGACAAACTGGTGTAATGTCGGGCCAGGTGTCGATACAATGTTTGAAAATAGAGGGATCAAGGCCAGGAATTTCCATGTATGACCAGGCAAAAATATCCCGATATTCCTGGAAGAGGGATTTATAGGCGATGATTTCTTGAGGAGTGAAAGCAGCTCCAATGGTGATTTCCTTGACAATGCCATTTTTGATGGAAATGTCGATTTTAATGGTCAGGGAAATGTTGGCCATGTTTCCTTCTTTAAAAGCATCAGGGACAGGAATGGGGTTGTTGAACCATTCGATATGCCCTGATGGGATAAAATCCTTGGTTTCGACCGCGTATATGGGGTGTTGTTTAGGAGGCATGGAGGCTTCCTATGGAAAAAAGAGTGCTTGGTGGTGTAGCGCATCCCATGGGTAGTCAGGGTTGTTTAACTCTTTTATTATTTCCTTGTCACAGTGGAATTGGCAAGAATACAAGGGGTCGTGAAGAGTGATATCGGTGACTGTTGTTGTGTGGTTGCCCATTGGTGATGAAGAAGCAGGGGGAACGATGCAAGGAAATTGTGATGGTTCGCTCGACATGAACCAAATATCGAAGTACTGATGAGTACCCGTGGTAGTGGGATGTAAACTTTTCATAGGGAAATGAGGGGGAGAATTGGGGGGATTTGGGGGTGAATCCTCATAGAAGTCATCCAAGAACCACGGAGGCATTGGGATGGCCTCAGGTTTGGGAGAAATGAGATGAATAATCTCTAGTGATGAGGTAAGGTCAACCATCGATTCTATGGGTCTTTGAAGCAAGGTCAATTGGTGTTTCCTGTATTCAATGATCATAGGACACTGGTATGCAAAATGATCTAAGGATTCACATAGACAGCAAGGGCATCTCATACGTTCATTGACTAAAGTGGTGACATAATGGATGTTAGTGATGTTGGGTAGGGATGACGTAGCTGGACTAGGTTCACTCTAGAAGCTTTGGCGTACTATGGCTAATGTCTTCCAAAAGTGTGGCAGTGTTGGGCAATGGTGGGTATAATGGCCATATTCTGAACATATAACGCAAGTGAATTTGGTTCGCAACCCTTTACTACTCGATTGAGGGGTGGTAGTGGAAATACTTGCTATAGTGATGAGTGTTGAGGGAGTTTGATTGAGTGAAATCAAATTCTGTAACTCTGGTAGAGATGGGCAGTTGTTGGTTTGGTGTCCATCTTTCTCACATAACGCGCAAGGAGGTTGGATGCACAGGGGGAGTGGAGCTGTGGGCTCTTTCTTCTTTCTCCTGCCCCCAAATGTGGTAGGGGGGGTAGTGAGTGGGGGGGTAGAGGGTATGGTGGGAGTGAGTATGGGAATCCTCATTGGGATTCCTTCCATTTGGGGGGGAAGGGATGGTCGAGGGACCATCTTGGGTGGATGTAAATACCAAACTGAAATTGCTAACACCATATTAGGGAGGGTAAGTGTTGCGGCTGCCTGGAAAGCTTGTACACCTAGAGGAGGGTAAAAGAAGGGGATTTGAGTAATGGCTTGGGGAACTGTTTCCCAAACTGGGATACGAACTTGGGGAAAGGTGAAATCATGGACTGGTGGGGTCGACAAGTTCGTAGGAGACTCGTGAGGGGGGAGCTCTGCGACTAGTGGGACATCAGTTATGATAGAAGCCTCCCTAGGAGGAAGGGTATCCTTTATGTTAGTTATGTTAGATGATACGATGCATACTTGATTGGAAGGATGAAGGAGCGGTGGTGCTCCATGGTAAGTTCCTAACAATGATGGATCTTTGAAAATTTCGGGACCCATTTCGATGAGTGGGTATGTGTCATGACTCGTGTGGATGAGAGGGAGAATGTTATCGATGTTGGCAGATAGGTTAGGCTCGTAATGTGAGACTTGGTCAATGTTAATGATCTTCCCATTGTGGGGGAACATCATTGTTCGAAAGACGGAAGAGGCAATTGCCTTCATAGTGTACATGTAGCTATGACTGAACAAGATATTATAATCGAGTGGGGCATTGATAACTTCAATGTCTATGAGAATGGTCTTGCCCCCGAGTTCTATGGGGACATCTTGGAAGATCCCTTCAGGAGATGATGGTCCTCCATCATAAGCTCATATGGTAATGGTATAGGGTATGAGTTTGGGGGAACCAAGTTTCTGCCATACAGATTTGGAAATAATTCATGTAGATGCACCTTCATTGATGATAAACTAATGAACCGTAATGTTTCATATTTTCACTGGGTTTGAAAAGCGATCAAAGCGGGAAGGCAAGGTTCTATGCTATCAAGATAAAATGTAATGAGTCGAGTATCTGTGGGTGCGACTGCCCCCAAGGTGGAAAGTAATGATTTCTGCTAAGTGGGACAAGTCTGAAGGACTTTTAAGACTGACATGGCAGCTGGGGATTGTGCTAAGTCATCAACCAAACTGTAATTATGAGTTTCCCTAGCCTGTGGGTTGTGGACATTCCTGTACAATGGGATGCAAGGGATGTGGAGATGTGGTTCTGTGTTAGGTCAAGGGATCATTAAAGGGGGTCCCATTGGTGTGGGGATTGTTTCTGGAGGAATGGGAGGGGACTCAGCGGGTGTATGGTACTGAGGATTATGTGTTTGCAAAAGGATTTCTTCCTCACTAGTGAGGAGGATCATATGATCTGCTGGATTATTTGGATTCAGATACTGTCCCACCTGAGCTGGGGGAGGCTGTGTGTCCTGTTGGGTATTTATCACACCTTGGTGTGGAATAGGATTTTGCAGCATGGCAGGGGGGGTTGTTGCATGTATTTTTGTGGGGCCTGCTGAGGGGCAGGTGGTGCTGGAGGATGGGGTAGACTGTTTGAGTCTTTCAGTCATTTGAAATCAGTGATTTGGGGGAAATGATGAGTATAATGACCGAAAACACTGCAAAGGGCACAGGGAAAGTTGGTTTTAACATTATTGTTATTTCTCCCTTGACGCCTATTGTTATTTCCCCCTTGGGGGTTCTGATTCCCTTGGTTCTGGTTTCCCCCAGTAGGTTGGTTCTGCTGGGGTTGATTCCCTCCTTGACCTAGGTTGTTGTTGTTCATGTTTCTTCCTTTCTTTTTGGAATTATTCGATGGGTGGGTCAAATTTTCCGTATTCAGCTGTTTGAAATTTTGATATTGCTGAACAGGAGAGGGTTGAACAAAATTTACCCTAGTGTGAGGATGTGGGGGAACCATGGGTTGTGGGGGACCAGGAAATGGAAAGTATGGATTCTTTGGGGGTAACGATCCATAAGGTACATAGGAAGGCATGGTGCTTTTGATAGTACTATAATTTGAGGTAGAGGGGGTACCAGAACTTGTTTGAATAGGTGGTTGTATGGAGGGTGCCGACGATGGCCCACTGATGGGTAGAGGCATAGCAACAGGGTATGGTTGTTGATAAGGGGGTGGGGGGTAATAAGAGGTGCCCTCATATGCCCGTGGATAATGACGTGTTCCATACATTGGTGGTTGTTGGGGTTGTGGACCGTCGTGAGTGGTATTACCAATCAGTCCGTCTGTTGAGTGAGACATCCCAGGTTTCTCTTGGCCAAACGACACAAGTTTTGGGAAATCAAGGAGTACAGTGTATAAGTACCCTGATTGTGAATAGATGAGGTCGTATTATTGAGCCTTACTGATGGATTATTCTTCTGATTGAGGGAAGGTGGAAGCTACATCCTTACCGAGGAGAGAGACAAGTGATCTAAGAAACCAGTCAAGACGTTGTTGTTTGGTGGTTTTTACTTTGCACAAACTACGTCGCCTATGCCACTCGTGAATGTGATCAGCGATATGTGTGCCTGAGGTTTGTTTGAAATTAGAGAGTAGTTCAAGACCATTGTCATGGCGGATTGGTAATTGAAAGAAAGTCAAAAATGCTTTGGCCAAGGACTCAAAAGTTGCATGGGACCCTAATTTTTCATCTACATACCATTTGGCTGATGGGCCAGTGAGTGTGCATTGAAATAATCGTAGTTTGATGGAATCATCCATAATGATTGTTATCATACTAATCGGTAGGTGCGGACACTAATAGATCTTCCTAGATCCACCTGGATCTAGAACAAAATAAGACAGGACATGACTCTTTCCCTAAGTTATGACCATTGAATTAGCCAGTAAGGAGGAACAAGTGACGTACCTTTGTATCGCTTCCTAGGGTCTCTGTTGCTCCCACTTCGCTTCGGTGCTCTCGTGAGGTCAAGACCAAGACAACACAAACCAACCAAAGTGAAGATACCAAAATGTATTCAATCGTAAACTTATGTGTATGATCAAGGAATTACACAATAAAGTAAGAATGACTTTATGGGAAAAGGACATGCCACCGTATCATATTAATCGAAAGTAGAAGATACAACCTGATCACCTTGATGTCGCAAGCTTCCTTTTGGTGACTCTTGGTTCCAACACACATACTTTCTCGATCCTTGCATGAAGAAGATATGATTCCTCTTGATAGACTTGCTAGAGTCTCCAAGCTCCTGTTCAAGATGGGTTCTTCACACAATTCCTTCACCAATTCTCCAATTAATCTTGCTTAACCTTTTCCATGAGAATCCTATCAATATATAGGAGAGGATGAGATGGTTACATGGATGAGAATGATCCCACAAGATCAGGGAAACCAGTAAAATGATAACCATTCAAATGCCAACCCATTCTATAGAAGATTCCCTTCAAGAACCCTCAAGATTTCTCCCTTTTTCCAAGCTTGAGAACAAGTTCGCACCCTATATATAGAGCACAGTGCGAGAAGTTCACACCCTAGATGAAGGTATCCTGCAAGAATGGCTCATTCTCACACCCTAAGCTATAAGCAACCTGCGAACTCTCTTCAAAAATATGTTTTCTGGAAAGGGATGAATGTCACTTTTCTCAAGAGAAAGTTCTTGTTGGGAGCTTGAGTACACCATCATCAATACACCATCAAGATGACCAAAATAATGGGTAATATAATGCCACCGAAAGTATGAGGCCGGAATCATTGACAACCAAAATACTTTGTAAACTGCGTGTGTGTGTCAGAAACTAGGAGCGCACCTAATCGAAAACCTGTGAACAATCAAGCATCTACAGAATATCATATTAGTTCTGAGGTATGGATTCCCATACTCAAATCACAGACGGATGACATCATAAACATAGGTCATGGACACCAATCATACACCGTGGATCCATGCCATCGAAATATCACATAGCCACTAGGAATACACTGTGGATCTATGCAAGAGAATTCAAATTGAGACAGCATAGCCACAAGACATACACAGTGGATCTATGTGTCAGCAAATTATACATATTCCATCGCAACCTAGACAAAAGAGATGAGATCCAGGGTCTTCAATCCCATCACCCAAAAGTACGAATCTAACCATGTGATTACATGTGTTGAAGTCGAACATGGTAGAAACCACTTGATTACCGATCATTGATGAAATCGTTAACAAGTGCAAGGGAAATCACCATTAATTTCAATGACTCCCAAGGTACACTAGTACAATCCACTGAATGTGAATGAATGAGTTGAGGTCAAACATCCGACAGAATCTTTCGATCATAGGTCAATGATGTAAATCCACTGTTGAAAGCGAATAAATCTTCCATTGAGGCATGCAAGTTCCAAGGTACCAAAGAATTTCTAATTCTTGTTTCCGGATAATGAGCTGGAGTCGACAGAACAAAAATCATCACAGGAGGGCCTTGATGTATCCCCCATCAATGACACCAAATGAGTAACAGATTTTGAAGGCGAAACAGAGTATGATGTAAGTTGGACTGGACACAGGGAAGGCCGACATGGAGAGAATGGACAACTGCAAATGGTCGACTCAATAGAGGTTTCGGATGGACTTCTCTTGAACATATGAATGACACGACCAACGATTTGGACGCATTGACTCAGAGACGACGCAGGGTGTGACCTTGTAGAAAATCGAATGAGAGACAAGTGGATATCCCAAATCAGCTGCAAATAATGAATAGGGGTGTGTCATGTTCAAGAGCGACACTTACTACCAATTAATATAAATATGAAAAACACATCCCTTTCCCAAATTCCCCCCCACCATTTCTGGCGAGTACCTCTTTATTTTTACGCAAGTTTGAAGAGGATAAAATATGCTTGTTGATGTAAGCTCATTCTTCAGATGATTCCTTCGGAGTATGTTTAACAGACCCTAGGAAGGAGTGGTTCAGTCCCATTACGGGTCTATCGATGTTTATTTAACGAGTCCAAATATAGAAAACTTGAAGGTTTTTCATGATTATAGAGTCTGGAAAAACACTTAAAAGAGAACTCTCTCAGTTCCTTTTTCGTAAAATAGTCTGATGAGACTGAAAAAGAGATAAATTATTGCCCAACAAACGCTTTCTTCAAATACTTTAATGAGCGTGAAAATAGCAAGGTCGCTCGGCAATCTTTTAATGTTTAGAGAGTCTGAAAAGGGCTTAAAGAGGACTCCAGGGGGGTTCATTTTTCTTATAACCTTTTTGAGCCCGAAAAAGTGATAAAAGTGTGCTCGATCGTGTTCTCATGTATTTTCGAGCGTGAGAATAGACAAAGACCAAGCTCGAGGTTTTGTGCAAAAACCATAAAATACAATCAAAACATGTGATGAAGAAGAGAAAAAATATCCGTATCCCTGTGCGTGAACATTGAGGTCGTTATGTCTACAAAAGTGGCACTCATAAAGGTATTATTCATTAGGTTTAATAAATAAAACAATTATAAAAACCAATAACAAATGGTAAAAGTAAATATAAGTGGGTAAAAGTTCTTTTTACCATAGTCATTGTAACTTTGCCAATATTTTAGTCCAAAACCCCTCTTTTGCCCTTGAAATTTGGCACTCGATTGCGGGAGGTACGAGCATCCATTCGATGAATCGTCTCCGGCAGTGAGGTAAGATCCTTATTCTCTATCTTTTCATGTTTAAATTTTTCATTTTCATTCGTAAAAATTATGTTTTTGAGTTTGTTTTAGGGGTTAAAGTTGCGTTCAGCCATTCTTGCAGGCCAGCCACATGGGACCTGCGAGAATGCCTCATTCTCGTAGGTGACCCCAAAGGTACCTACGAGAACCTCGCACTGTTCCTAAAGGGAACCTGCGAGAACCGCAAAGTGGAAAAAATATTTGAAGTTTTCTCAATGAAAAAGATACCAAGTGTCGAATAGAGTTGTTGACCTTCTTCATATGTTTCTTATGTAGGTATTTGGCTATCACCATGGTTCTGGAATGGCGTGAAAGAGAGCATGAAGAATATGATGCTATTGCCGGGAATAACCCAGGCACCATTGCTACTTTGTGAGACTTTGGTCCCCTGAAATTCTTTCGCATCCCAAGTATGAGGGCCCAAGTCAGGTTATTGGAGTACCTTGTGCATATGTGGGACTCGGACCAACAAGTATTCCATGTAAGGGTCTACACATTGTCCTTGGATATTGAGGACATTTACGTCTTGATAGGACTGTCACAGTGTGGGTACCACGCGATCCTGAATGGTAGCAGAGGTGGTGGGCTGCCCATAAGTGAATATTGTAGTTTGCACTGTGTTCTAGAGGTAGAAAGGAGCAAAGGAAAGGTAGTTATTTGGGGGGTGTGGGATTTGACCCTTCACACTATTTTGTTCACCATTTCTCATATGGCTGGGAGTGCTGCTCCTCACATGGCTCTCTAGAGCTACTTTCAGTATGCCATAGAGTGTATTGAGCCTCAGGTTTTTAATTGGGTAGACGCGATCCTTCGTAGCGTGAAGAGGCAGTTAACTAAATGCAGGCAAGGAAACTTGAAGCAATTCGGGTACAGGTCATTGTTGGTGTCCTTCTTTCTTGAGAGGGTTCCTTTGCTGAGTTTGTAGGTTGATTGGGGTTTACCAGATCCAACAGATCTAAGAATGTTGCGGTGGTGTCAGCTCATGGCCCAACACGTAGCTAGACCAATTATCAAATACAATGATGCCTTCTTCGACTGGTTGCAACTACAGATGTTGATGGTCGATGATTATGCTTATGTCGAGTTGGACTTCCGAGGAGATCCGGACTTGGCCCTACCTGAGGGTACTTAGTGGGGAGATCTCGGTAAGAAGTATACATTTTTTCTTTTTAAATGTTTTTATGTTCGTCCAAGGTCTAATTACAAAATTCTTTTTTGATGACACAGACATGGGGCCTTACCGACCACCTGGTACTTCTCCTATTTAGCGATGAGGAGAGGTGGCACCAGTGCCACGATGGGACACCGAAGATTATGAAGTGGTGGAACAAAACCTAGAGGGTTTGACAGCAAACATTCCAGACATTCCCCTTGGAGAGGTCCCATGACGTTATCAACGTCATACAGTAAGAGTGTCATATTCCATTGGCCGACTGCTTCATATGGTTGCCTGGATAATCGTGTGTTACCGTGAACGTCATCCATGACGTCACTTTGTAGAATCTATGAGCTTCATATTTTGAAATTTTGGTCCTCGTACATAACTTTTTGTAAAAAACTTTTTGATCGTTATATATACATATGGCTTCTACCGGTTTATCTTGTGTTGTGTGAAAATTGATGTGATTGATTTATAAATGGCCCAAATGTCTGTCTAATACATAGTTAGCTAATGCATCAGTTAATGTATTTAGACATCTAGGAATATGTTGATATTCAATATAATCAAAATAATGTTCCAAGAGGTGAATTTGCAAATACACCCGTAAGAAAGTAGGACTTCGAATAGTATAGACATTACTTAACTATAGTACTACGAGCTTCGAATTGAGTCGCACAACCAAGTGAGGGATATCGATTGAGATAGCATCAATCAACAATTTGATAATGACGCTATACTCTGCAATATTGTTGGTCGCACGGCCGAGGCACACACCTCGTAAAGAGACAAGTTCGTTTGTAGGGGTGTAAATTGCCCATGTAGCAGAAGCAAGATTCTGAGTACTATGGCTAGCGCCATCAGTGAAGCCAAAGTAGGGTAGAAAAGACTCCGACATCTGGAAATAAAACACAATGTCACATGAGAGAAGAGACCAGATAATGACAAAAGAAAACTACAGTAACACACAGGAAGTATGATACAATAAAAATACAGGTACTTGTGCACAGGTGATCTTATGCATAGTACTTCTTCATGTACAACCCATTTCTAGGTTCACTCAAAGGGATACCATCATAATATACTAACTTGTAAGCCCCTTTTTCCAAAACTCGTCTAACGATATAAGGACCTCGCCACATGGCTTCGAATTTTCCAGCTCCTAGCATATCTCGATCTTGTTTGTAGAGGATACCTAGGTCTCCTTCGGAGAAAACACGAGGCTTGACATGTTTGTCGTATTGGGCCTTGACACATTTTTTCTGATATTCTATGACTAGGGTAGCATTGTGTCGAGTTTTGTATAATTGCATAAGATACAATAAACGTTCTTCTCAGTAGAAGTGTTTGGTAGGAGTTCAACAACTAGTTTTAAAGAGGGTATCTCACATTCAATCGGGAGAATGGCTTCCAAACCATAGACTAACCGGAAAGGTGTAAACCCAGTAGAGGACTTGATGGATGTCCAGTAAGCCCACAACGTCGAAAACAACATTATGTGATAACTTGTTTTGTGAATCCCTATCATTCGTCGGAGCATGGTTATGAGAACTTTGTTAATTGCTTCGACTTGGCCGTTGGCTTGTGGGTAATAGGGCGTTGAGTTTTCATGGCGAAGACCCAACTTTTCAGTGAGTTTGGACATCATGAAGTTTCTAAAGTGGCTACCGTGACCAGTGACGATATCCTGAGGAACACCAAAATGAGCTATGATGTGATTAAAAATGAATAATGTTGCGGTCTTTCCAGTACTGTCAAATGTCGGCATCGCCTCGACCCATTTTGTCATGAAATCCATGCCCCCCGACTGAGTGGGGGTGACATGTCATGAAATCAATGCCCCATTTCACAAAGGGACCAACGAAGACCACAGGGTGAAGAGGAGCGGGATGTGACCGTATCTTATGATTATAGGTCTGGCAAGCATGGCATTTTTGGACGGCGATTATGCAGTCGTTAAATAAAGAAGGCCAAAAATACTATGCTCATAAGATTTTCTAGGCAGTAGCATACCCAAACATATGACCACCACAGGCTCCAGAATGGAAATCATTTAAGGCTTTCTCGGCTTCGTCGAATGTGAGGCAACATCGAAAAACTAAGTCAATCCCATGACAATAAAGAGTATCCCCGAGGATAATATATTGACGGGCTTGGTAGCGTATTCGACGTCGGTCAGTACTAGACAAATTAGGCCTGAAAGTTTGGGTTTGGAGATATATGATGATATCGCCATACCAAAGATCATCGGAACTAATGAGGAAAAGGGATTCATCAGGTAATGAATCGGCTACTACATTTTCTGTTTCAGAGTAGGGAAAGTCGCATATCAACTCGGAAAACACTAAGGATTTCTTGGACTTGGCTCATTCGAATTCCAGGTCAAACTCCTGGAGTATCACGATCCATTTGGAGTATTTTCCCCCTAGCAATTGATGTGTGAGAATGTGTTGCATAGGGTTGCAGTTAGAAATCACTGTAGTCTTGCGAGAGAGGATATAGTGTCAAAAGTGTTGAACTACTTGGATAGCTACCAAGGCCATTTTTTTGACATGTAAATACTTGGTTTCGGTAGGCGTTAGACTTTGACTCAAGTAGTACATAACATGTTCGTCGTGAGAATCATCCTCTCGGACGAGAACCAGGCTACGAGGTAGAGGAAATAATCGTGACTATAATCGGGCGGGAAGAGAAGTGGAGCACATGTTAGGGATAGTTTTAAAGCTTCAAAGGCTTTGTTTGCGATGGTATTCCATACGAGCTCCGACCCCTTTTTAAGAGTCGTGTAAATCCATGAGTTATCTCAGCGTAGTTCGGGATGAAACAATGAAGGAAGTTTTCTTTCCTTTGCAAACTTTGTAACTGGAGAAGCGTAGAAGGAGGAGGGAGATTAAGGATCACCTTGACCTTTAAAGGATCTACCCTGTTCCCTTGACGTGAAACAATAAAGCTTAGAAGTCAGTCGGATTCCACGTAGAAAATGCACTTGTGAGGTTCAAGCATATATGGTAAAGCTGACATCAGACAAAAATGGCTCAGAGGTGGATTGGATGATCGACTTGGCACATAGAATGAGTGGGTAAGTCATCAAGATATGGTTGCACGATGTGCTTGATATCATGGAAGGCATAAGACATAGCGCGTTGAAAAGTTGTGCCAGCGTTCTTGAGACTAAAAGGAAGTTTCTGATAGGCGAACAAATAAAATATGTCTTATGTTGATCCTTGGGAACAATATTGATTTGATTATATCCCGAGAAACCATCCATCAGAGAGAATATTTCTCTTCTGGCACAATCGTCGACAATCTGATCGATGAAGGGGGTAGGAAAGTTGTCCTTAGGACAATCTTTGTTGATATCCCTATAATAAACACATATGCGGATTGTGCCTTGTTTCTTGTTGATCGGGACAAGATTAGAAACCCAATCAGTGAGGGCCATCGGGTAAATAAAGCCGGCCTTTAGAAGTTTCTCGACTTCAAGCTTGATAGTAGCCGCTTTACATGGGTGAACTGGATGAAGGCGTTTCTAGACGGGTTTAGCGTTAGGGTATGTCTTGATCTCATGTATCACAATGTCGGGGTCGATACCTGACATTTCTTCGTAGCTCCAGGCGAAGATGTCACGAAACTCTTTGAAAAGTGTCATGTAGGTGACAATTTCGTCATGGAAACACGAAGCTCCGATATGCACATTTTCGACAATTCCAAGTTTGATGGATATGTCGAGGGGAATAGTGGGTGAGATATTGCTTAAGTTCCCTTCAGAAAACACATCATGTGTAGACTTCGGAATGGTTGAAATGATGATAACGGTCGATGGGGTTGAGATCCGTTGGTAGTTCTCAATGGTATGTTGCTCCAGGAAGAGGATGCAATGGTGATGTCCATCATCCCAAGGGGTGTCTTCCATGATAGACATGATCATCTCATCTGTGGGAAAAATGACACGGAAAGGATCTGGAGATAACTCACCAAGAGAGGGGGTAGAAGGGGTTGCTGACTGAATGGCCTGATAGGTAGATTTAACTAGACTTAATGGCATTTTGTCATCATAACGAAGATGATCGCCAGGGTCAGGTACCATCCATGGGTCGTGAGATGCAAGAGTTTCATGAATTGAGGTGGAGATCATGTTGACTGAAGCAACGGATGAGCATGGAACATTGGGCGATGGAATGGGGAAAGTACCCATTAACGAAGAGTCTTTGAGAAGGCCTACATGTTGTGGGGAAATAATACCCTACAGACTAGCAAGCTAGGGTTAGGCTTGCATGCAGATCATGACCCTAAAGAAATCACTTTTAACCTATCACCCCAAAACTCAAACCCCTTTTTCACATAAAAGCATGGAAAAGACCTACTAACCTTTTTACTGATGTTTGGTGTAGATCCTCCGTTGCGCTTTGTCTGTTTGCTTGCGCTGCTCCTTCCAAAGACAATCCTGCAAGCAAGACAAAACACTACGCATGCATGCTATTCTTCTACTTGAGGGTTAGAGATTAAGCATAAATCGAATAAATCATATATAACTCATGCATTGGAACGGGAAAAGTATTCTTTTATTAATCTCAAGATGAATCAACTTACAATAATGATAGAGATCAACCACCGTTTCTTGATCCTGATCCTGGGTTCCTCCTCTTCTTTGTCCTCCAATTGCTTTGCTTGAATTCTTCTTAGGCTTGAGGAAAGGCTAAAGGGTTGGGACAAATGGATTCGGCAATTGGGTAGAGTTTCTTTGCTATCTTTTTCCTCCTCCAAATAGTACCCCTACCCCTTCTTTTATAGGCTAGAAGGAGCTAGGGTTTTGGATGAACTCTCGGCCATGCATGGCTGGGAGTTTCAGTTAACTGACCCATAGCTTTTTGTCCCGTCGGCAACTTTCCTATTTTTGTGCTTCGTTAGGTAAACATGGGTTGTAGTAGGCCTGCCAGCGTTCCAACGTGTGCAGTAGTAGGCCTGCCAGTGTTCCAACGTGTGCAGTAGTGAGTTAGGGCGCGTTTGACTTAACTCAAACATATTTTCAAAGAGGTTCCTCAACATGGCTTTGGCAAGGAATGGATATGAGTAGGCTTGATGCTAGGTAAGCATGTGTGGTTCAATTTAGGGTTATAATAGATGCCCCCTAATGTGTGAGGTCAAAAGAGTATCTGATGGCTGAAATACATTACCAATTATTTACCAATTTGTACTGATATGCTGAATGACTGAGCCCAGGAATCAGGAATCAGGAGGTGTCGTCTGCAAAAAATATCAAATGTCTCACCGAGGCGGGCATACCCATGCTCAGGATAAAATAGAACCATGGCTACCAATCAAATACACTATAGATCCATGTCAACAACTATGAAGAGTAGTCACGAACAATACACAGTGGAGATACATCTCGAAATCAGAAAGATATACATATAAAGTATCCATCTCCCAGAAGCTGATTCGGCCTGATGATTGTACTTTAGAGCTCGAGCAACAACTTCAAAATCTTCTAAAACTCAGGTAGGATTGTAATATGAGTGTACGACTGCACTACCCAGAGGTCTTCGATGGCTCATCGGTTATGGACTTGATAATCTTGATGATCGGACTGAAGGCTTCAGTGATTTCGAACAAAGACTTGATTGGACGTTCAGGATGGCCGGGTATGCAGACAAGAGACATATTGCAGAGGGGCCGACTCAGGCTCAGTGACTAAATTCCCTTGGACAATAACACGACAAGTGATAAGACTCAAGCAGCATATCTGTTAATCATAAGTCTACAAAGCAGGAGGCAACGCAAACTCTCCATATGTTTGGAACAGTAACCAAACGATGGAGGACACAACTCTATATAGCGAGCAAATATTTCTAAGGTCGTACTACATCCCATAGTCTGATGAATCAAATGGACAGATTTTCTTTATCCAAGGGCGACTCATGATGCTACCAATAAAGAAAATACTTTTCCCATCCTTTTTTTGGGGTATATTTGATTTTTTTTTTCTTTTTTGATGATTTTGAAAAAAGAATAAAGGAATATTACGTTACAATGGAGGAACAAGTACAACAAACATACAATCTCAAGGCACAAGGACAAGACTGATGTTCTAAGGAAATGATACTCGAGAAAAATCCTCCAGTGGCCAAAGGTGTTAAGACGCAAAGGCAAATTGTTACTAGGCTGATGGGTAAAGGATGCAAATGCGGTTGATAGAACACACAATGGTAGCGTCCTTCGATGTAAGTTCAACGAGCCCAAAGAAGGGAAGCTTGGTGTTTTTCATATTTAGAGAGTCTGAAAAAGCATAAAAGGAAACTCCATTGGGGTACCTTTTTCGTCAATGGTCTAGTTGGTTTGAAAAATGGATAAACTAGCACCGATTAGATGTCAATTCACAACCATTTTAATGAGTGTGAAAAGGACAAGATCACTCGGCTATTTTTTCACTTTTGAGTCTGAAAAAAGCTTAACTATGGACTCCGTCAGGAATGTTCTTCTGGACCAGTTTAACGAGTGTGAAAGAATAAGGTCACTCGACGATCTTTTCAATTTTAGGGAGTCTGAAA